>JAVYIG010007372.1:55000-102911 GCA_035222895.1 Strongylocentrotus droebachiensis
CCATGACCATCAAATCCGTCCTTGCCCCTTAAAATCCATTTCTATTTGTACTCCACATAAAAAAAAATTCAAAAAAATTCATTAAATTTACAATTACCATTACCCCCCCCCCCCCCCCCCCACCCTCCATGTATGATTGCTGGTGTCTGTTGATGTAGTGTGTTACTTATAAATCTGCATAATTTTGTATTTTTTTATTGCAATTGTTTATACCATGTATTTTTTCCCTTTACTGGGAACTACGCCATACAAGTTTTTATAAACTTTTTTGTAGTTTCCGTTTTTTCTCTTACTATGTATATTTGCCATTGTTTGTATATATTATAATATTGTTTTTATGCTTGAGAAAAATTAATAAACTGAACTGAACTGAACTGAACTGAACATATATCTTTTCTTTCCTATCTAAACCATAACCATGTCCACTCTTCAATGTACTTTGCATAATTATGCTTGTCAAACAATAGAGGCTAATGACATAACCATCAACATCATCATCATCATCACCATGACCATCAAATCCGTCCTTGCCCCTTAAAATCCAATTCTATTTGTACTCCACAGATATCTTTTGTTTCCTATCTAAACCATAACCATGTCCACTCTTCAATGCACTTTGCATAATTATGCTTGTCACACAATAGAGGCTAATGACATAACCATCAACATCATCATCATCATCACCATGACCATCAAATCCGTCCTTGCCCCTTAAAATCCAATTCTATTTGTACTTCACAGATATCTTTTCTTTCCCATCTAAACCATTACCATGTCCACTCTTCAATGCACTTTGCATAATTATGCTTGTCAAACAATAGAGGCTAATGACATAACCATCAACATCATCATCATCATCACCATGACCATCAAATCCGTCCTTGCCCCTTAAAATCCATTTCTATTTGAACTCCACATATATCTTTTCTTTCCCATCTAAACCATAACCATGTCCACTCTTCAATGCACTTTGCATAATTATGCTTGTCACACAATAGAGGCTAATGACATAACCATCAACATCATCATCATCATCACCATGACCATCAAATCCGTCCTTGCCCCTTAAAATCCAATTCTATTTGTACTCCACAGATATCTTTTGTTTCCCATCTAAACCATAACCATGTCCACTCTTCAATGCAATTCACATATGCTTGTACCATAATAGAGGCTAATTGCTGTCCTCATTATCATTGTTGGAGCAAGTAAATAGAAACCTGATGGGCTGGATAACAGTCTCATCTTTGTGATGGGAACTTCTGATTCAAACTTATTATGTAGGCCATCATCATCATCATCATGACCATCAAATCTGTCCTTGCTCCTTAAAATCTATTTCTATTTGTACTCCACAGATATCTTTTGTTTCCTATCTAAACCATAACCATGTCCACTCTTCAATGCAGTTTGCATATGGTTGTCACACAATAGAGGATAATTGCTGTCCTCATTATTAAGTAATTAGAAACCTGATGGCTGGGCTGCATGATAACAGTCCACTCACCTTTGTGATAGGGGCTTCTATGGTCATGGAGTGTATCCTAGCAACCGATTGTCTTCTATTGAGGACTTGATGACCTAAGAGGTTAGATGGGATGGAGGAAAAGAGAAGAGAGGTGAATTAATGACAAAATAAAGAGATACATATGTAATGTATCATCGTGTAGAGAGGAGAGAAAAATGGGAATGAAAGAAAGGAAGCGAGAGAGAGAGAGAGATGTGATAGATGGAGGTGAATGTGTTGAAGAAAGAAAAAAAGACATAAGAAAAAGAGGATAAAAAAGGGAAATGAGGAAAGACAACAGAGGAAACATATAGCAGAGACACAAATAAAGAAATAGAGAAAAGAGAACAAGTTGAGGAGTGACAGAGGAGAGGGAGAATCAAATGAGAAAGTACAGAATATAAAACCAAAGAAAATATAGTAGAAAATTAACAGGAACTGACAATACATGATTTAAGAGAAAATAAAATTGTGAAGTGTTTGTAATCAGTCAACTTCAAATAGATCTGTATATGAAGTTACTTATACAGTGCGTCCCAGAAAAAACGAAACCGAGAAGTATCGATGTTCTATCATAACTTTATTTTGTCCATGGCTTTCTTTTTCTTGAATTGATTTTTTTCTGGCAACTTTATAGCGCATGAAATTGTTCACAGGCTCTATTCAAATCTAAATTCTTAAATTACAGCTGTATCTCCCAAAAGTAAATCACAGCTCCTTCAAAGGCTTCAATCAATTGTAACTTACAATTACATTTATATTACAGATAGATACAAAATATGGAAAGATGGTACAATCAACTGCAGCGCGACTGAAGACACAATACATTTTTACAATTGATTGTAAATCAATTTTTATTTCAAAAGGCCCAGGAATGATATATCCAGCAAGCCTCAATTGACTCGCTCATTTAGGCCTGTCCTCATCAGCTCAAGTTTTAACTATACCAATCGTATATTATCCAGCTAATGTGCATCTTCATCAGCCCGCAGTTGCAATTAGCTGGATATTTGGTCGATTAAATATCCTGAGAATCTTGGTCTCGTTTCCAAAATGTCCCGCTATTTGGGAAAAATCAGGCTAATTTGCGCCTGTCCAAGCTAGTTTGTGATGAGCGTAACGGTCTGGTGGAGACGCAATTTTGAGCTTTGGAATAATATCCAGAGTCTAAAAAAAAGCAGGTTATTTGCCAAATCTCGAGCTGATGAGGACAGGCCTTTAGGAAAACTGCCCCATTGTCTTACCGTTGGTAAAATCTTGGCCCATCTTGTCGACAGTGTGCTGCAGTTCTTGGCTGAACACCGTGGGACCGTTGGTGGGCTGCAGTGGAGAGCGCTTGTTGAAGACATGGTGCCGAACTTTCCTGATTGTTTTAAAATTAACGGTGGCAGACGATAGACAGAATAAAGGAGCAGAGTGTGGGAGAGGGGAATAGAAAGAGATAGAGATAAAGAAAGAGAGAGAGAGAGATAGAGATATATATATAGAGAGAAAGAGAGAGAGAGAAAGAGAGGGAGAGAGAGAGAGAGGGAGATATATAAAGAGAGATAGAGAGGGAGAGAGAAAGATATATAGAGAGAGAGATAGAGAGAAAGATAGAGAGAGAGAGAGAGAGAGAGAGAAAGAGAAAGAAAGAGAGAAAAGGAGACAAGGGATGAGAATAAAGAAGAGAAAATATTATATAAAAATCTACACTGTAGAGGCATAATAACATAAAAATGAATATGTTTGAGAGTCAATGCATTGCTATTTCTTAGCAAAAAGACAAAAATCCAAAATGAATGATATATTTAAACAAAATCAGCTTGTCAATCAGTGGAGAACTGTTTTACTCACTGACGTCATTCATATAAAAACACATAACTTTCCTTCTTGTGGTATACCTTAGCCAACAATAACTTCAGCAAAAGTATGTGGTCTAACAGTAATGTAACAGAGTGTAAAATACTCTGCAAGACATTATAATTTTTCAAGGTGATGCATATATCGTGTTCTCAAATCATTTAATTTCCTTGTGGTTGGTACTTGTGGTTCTGAAGAATCAAATTATTTCATTAAACCGCCATCTACAATTCTGCATGGACAGTACCCTTTTCGAATTCAATACTTATCACGCCAATTAATAATGCCCATTCTGCAGTTATTCCCAGCAAATTCATGTGGGTATGAATTTAACAAGCCCGTCATACAGCTATTTAAAGACAAAGTTGAGTTCTGCTCGTGTTATTGCATTGTGAAAGGAACCGTCTGGAAGTGATCGAAAAAGCTTGATCACAAAGTACTAACGTCTATATATCACAAGGTTTTTGAATCATCAAAATAATAAGAAATTTACTTAGTTTGGCTGAAGCCACTTGCACAGTACACATTAATGTTTATATGGGACTACGCAAACATGTAGCCAAAAGGTTTGGTCCAAACAAGTTAGTTCTTTCTTGCGTTATTTCAAATGCGAGGCCACTTTCATAAGAGCTTTCTTTCAGGAGGAATTAATGTTCCTACGATATTCTTCCATAATAACAAAAATAGAACAAAAATGCTCACATAAGATTTCCACCTTCTCCAGGATCGACTAAGCCTTTTTTTTAAAGAGAAGATTGAGTTCTGGGAAGAGGTGAAAAATAATTTGTGAGCATTATCATTGTATAATGCAAGTGTCGAAAAACATCAGATAAATAATGTTCCCTGAAAAGCATGGCTCTTCAAATGCCTTAATATTCTAAATATGGCATGTAACATCATAAAAATTGGGACGGATTTTTATGCCACATGTTCGTGTAGTCCCATATACATCTTTCTGTGTACAGTGCTTGTAACTTTACCAAGACTCACAATGCAATCGCATGACTAGAACTCTATCTTTAATTCTCATGAGGCTCTGTGCTGTAACATAAACCACTTCAAAAAGCAGGGCGTCAACAACATATGTATGCAATACGGTTTGTCTAATACCTTGGAAAACATACAAGTTGACTAGGAATTTCGAATATTTGTCTGTAAAACCCTTGATATCAAAATGTATTATCCAATATAATTGTTTTCATAATAACAAAATAAAATTGATTGATTGATACACAGATGTATCTTAAAAATGCTTGAAAACATATTTGGAATTTAAAAACATGTTTGTTTATCTTTACATACCAGTATTCATATGTTTAAAAAAAATGAAAATAAATTAATAGTAATAATAATAAAAACTTGATTCTCAAGAAATATAAATCAGGATAAATACATTTTCAAATACTTAAAAAATAAAAAGGCTTGGTAAGGGTATGCATAATTTGGTTGTTTTCTGTACAGTGTGTGCGGGCAAGCCTGAATCTAATATCCCTAAAGCACTTCCAAGAGACACCGTCAATGTATTAAAGTTTTATATAAACCCAGAATATTACTTTTATTCAAATAGGTTGGTTGGCAGCTATGTAAATACATGTCGATAATATATGTAAATGCATGTAGATGATATATAAATACATGTAGATGATATGTAAGTACATGTAGATGCTTTGTAAGTACCTGTAGATTATATGTAAATACATGTAGAAGGATGTAAATACATGTAGATGGTGTGTAAATACATCTGGATGATATGTAAATACATGTAGATGATGTGTAAAAACATGTTGGTTGATAATTAAATACATGTAGATGATGTGTAATGATACTCACCCTCCATATCCGATAACTGGTGAAATATGGACGACTTGAGGAATACTCTCTCCGTTCCTCTTCTTTGAATACAGCATACCTTCCCATGACTGCACCATCAAGGGAAAAAATGAAGAAGGAAGAGATGGGAGAGAGTGAGAGAGAGAGAGAGAGAGAGTGAGAGGGGGAGAGAGAGATAGATGTACATGTACAGAGAGAGAGACAGAAAAAAAAGAGACAGAACCAGAGAGGCAGAGATGGGGGAAAGAGTGAGAGGGGGAGAGAGAGAAAGAGATATATATATATACAGAGAGAGATAGAGAGAGATATACAGAGAGAGATAAAGAGAGACATAGAAAAGAGAGACAGAAACAGAGAGGGAGAGAGTTTTTAAGGAAAGGGAAGAGTGCATGGATGTGAGAAAAAGAGAGAGAGAGAGAGAGAGAGAGAGAGAGATAGTAAGTGGGAGAGAGGAAAAGAGATAGAATGTCAAGGGATATGTAAAAAGAAAGGAGACAAAAGAAAGTGAAAGGGAGAATAGTTAGAGAATAACTATTTTTTTGCTTCATACAACATTATTCATATTGAAAGTCAACCTGTTCATGACAAAACATTACCTTCCTACAAATTTCCCCTGTCGCATGTAAATTTCCTCTACATGTTTATCCCCTTTCAATTCTACATCTCCTCCTCTGCCTATGTAGCTCATTCTTGCATTGCAACACTTCAAATACAATCAGGAAAGAAATTTGAATACAACAACATATTCACGCTTTGAACAGAACCAAAGAAAGCACGACTTGGGGTACATGATTGTGCTGACAAAAGGATAACTAGACAGTATTCATACTTGCTATTTGCTAATAGACATAATCAATGCTACCAAGTAAATGTAAATGTTTATGTACATTACTTGAAAGCAAAGGAGGAACATGAAAAGTAAAAATAATACATATATATGATTGTCAATAAAAGTAAACAAATCAAGTTCTTTCAAGGATCTAAATAATACTTCTACATCTACTTCTGATGTGGAACTACCACCCACATGTATTAACCTGTTTACTACTGAACTGTTTAAAACCCACTTCCAGGAGTCAATGAGTTTAAATAATCAATCAATTAGAAAAAGCCTTTCAACTACCATACCTTCTTCCGATAATGCACTCCCTCATGTTATAATAAATGATAATAATAATAATAATAATAATAATAATCTTTTTTAAAGTCCACTCCAAATTTTATTAAGTTACACCGAAAATGGAAATTCTTTTTGCCCAATTGATCACACACACCATATTCGTCATTACTCATTTCATGCTTTACGGTTTAAAGTCATTTAAAATTCAATTTAATTCATTTCAGTTTATCGTCACAAGGATGAATATCATAATAACTACTGGAGCAAACTTCTTGCCATCTGCAAACTAAATTTTCATTCAAGCGTTCAGCTTTCAGCGATGAAATTAAATTGATTTCTTGCTACAGTCCAATTTATGCTGAAGAGTGAGGCAATCTCATTTCCATGGCAACCACAGACAACAAGTGTACTATACATCACAGGCTACGGGTAGTAACACACTTTTTTAGAGGTAGATTTTTTAGAGGTAGATTGTTTACAAGTGGCGAGTGTTCGAGTTCATTGCAGATCATACAAGTCACGCACCCACTTTCCTGAACTGTAAATCAATACTACTAATGGGTTTATAATGAATAATTACCAAAACTGTTTTTTTCTGTGGGGCACTTTCGAACCAACAAAGGAAAACTAATATATCATCCATGGTAGGATATTACGAGAAAATGTCATATCATTTGTGAAGTGTTTTGCTTTTATAATGAAAAATGGAACCTATCAACATCTGGATTGCAATTATCTTTCAAAGCTTTTGAAATCACTAAATATCATTGCTTTAGACAGATTTCCGTGCCACTTTGCATAGAAGATTCATCAAGAAAATTGTAAGTCGCAAACAAGTGTAAACCTGGGATATTCAAAAATTCAGACATAAAATTCCCTAAAGTAAAAACAATTAGTGTATTTAAGCTTTTCCTTCCATGGTGGTTGAATAATCATATTTTGCAAATGGTTGTAGCAGGGAGTTGTAATTCCCTAGTAGTAGTGTCACAAAAAAAATTTGGCACCTGACAATGAACCAGCAATGCAAGTGTATAAACATGTAGCGTAAGTGGTCTGGGTGAATTTTCTCAAAGCTATCAACTCACAAAATTACCTGGGCCCCTGTCATCCATGCAAATATCTTAACATTAAAAGCTGGCTAACACATTATTGATGTATAATATGCTTACCAAGTATTGTTTAATAATGTTTCCTGTTCTGAGATGCATGGCCCTATGTGATATTGGTGTCTGTGATATGGTGTAATATTGAAGCCCTTAAATAATGCGTTTCAAAATGATCATGAAGTGCCTCATAAAAGCAAAAATCTTTGAGTAACCGGTTTTACCATAGTCATTTCCCCCCATAGACTGTAGCGTTATAAAAACCATTGGGAAAACGTTTTTTGAAATTTCGAATTCCAATCATAAATATCTCGATAATCAGACAGGTGATCAGCTTGTAAAAATCATGGGATTCCTGACTGACCTAAAGGTTTATGATTATGATTGCAGCATTCATGAGCTAAATCCAGGACTTTGTTTAGACTCTGAGACATAGATACCCAATCCCTTAAAAGTATTATTACCAATTAATATTTCTATAGACTAGCTCACCTTCCCCTTTTTGAGTTGTGAATAGATGCCGTCGATGAGCTCCACTTTGTTCTTGTCGCATCGCGGCATGTCCTCCATCTCTTGCCCGAGGACTTCATCGTTGCTATAGCCCGAGACCCTCTCGTACGCCGGGTTGACGTACTGGACCGTTCTGTTCTCGCTCGTGATCTGAATGGCATCAGAGCTGTTCTCCAGCGCCGCAAATAACGAGTTGGTGGCCCTAATGTGGAGAGATTAGGAAAGATGTTTAAGGGATGGATAGAACATGGAAACATTGACCCATTGTAATTTATTTTGTATCCATTAATGACATTTGATGATTTTAAGAGTTAACATATCCTTAGGATTCTCCATCATGATTTTGATTGTTTTTTGGTCTCCTGAAAAATATTAGAGTTAGAGATTGGTACTATTTTGGTACAACGCTGCACTATGCTATGTTGTTGTTGATGTTGTCATTTCTTTCTTTCCATTATTAAACCTGATCATTTAAAGAGTTTACTTTACCTCTTGTATGCATCTCCGTCAAATTTGTGTTTAAAAAGACTTGACTATATGTGACCACACTTGTATTATAGACTGCAGCAATAACTGTGGAATAATGTCAACTAATACAAATCAGTAACCGTTAATATATACATGTACATCCGTGATCCGTTTCACACAAAAAATTTCAATGACAAATGACAAAAATTTGTTACATATCTTCTGATAACTAATCAGAAGCAAGGATTTCATTAGCAAGAAAGAATTAGCAAGAAAGAACTAACTTGTTTGGACCAAACCTTTTGGCTACATGTTTGCGTAGTCCCATATAAACTTTAATGTGTACTGTGCAAGTGGCTTCAGCCAAACTAAGTAAATTTCTTATTATTTTGATGATTCATTAACAAAAACTGTCATTTGTCACCAGTGACAAGTTTTGTGAAATGGGTCAAGGATTCCTGGAATCTACATGTATTTCCTTTTTGAATGGCCTGAACCCCATTTTTATTCAAAAAGAGAAACTATGGCTTCATAAAGTATTACATTCAAAGCGTCCTCACAATTCACATTCAGGAGAACATTCTGTTTATCCTCTAAAATATCAGATTCTCATAAAAAGAACCTCTGTTTCAAAACAACTTCAAATTTGATTTAAATGTTCTCCCTAGTCAGAGAAAGAAAAAAACATTCCTCTCCGATATTGGATTCTAACAGAGAGAATCTTTGTTTCGAACCAACTACATATTCAGTTCAAAACGCGCTCACAAGTCAGAGAAAGAAAAACATTCCATTTTAACTCTCCAATATCAGAATCTAACAGGGAAAACCTTCTTATTTGTTTCACTTCACTTCACTTCATTTCAAATGTTCAACTACATGTTCAAGTCTCTAATATCAAAAGAAAAAAAAATCATAACAATTAGAATTTTTGAATCCCCATATGAAAAGAACAATATCATACACTTGTAAACTCAAAAAAGGTCTTAGGTGATTCTATGACCTTTTTCAGTCTGTAGGAATCGTATTCAAGCAGAATAACACACTATAGTCTCATGACAGTGTCTAAAAGGCATGAAATATTGACCACTCAAGAAAATCTGGGGCAAAGATAATTATATCGAAGTGCCAATTCCGTGAGTTCGATCAGTGGAATAATGTAAGTTGATTTATTCATCAAAGCATCCTTCGACCTTTTGATGAAAAGCTCATCATGAAATAAAAATGTACAAGCTACATGACCTACTTTATTTATTTATTTTTCTGCCTGATGCTATCTGTTGTTGGTTTACGTAACAACCAATCAAGCAAATAATTTAATTCATTGAATAAAATCCTGGGCTGCTGATCGTTAGGTGGGTACGGGTGTGAAAGCCTGTTCATTGTTTTGGCCTGCCATTTACACTACTTTAGGAGCCCACAAGAAATCGTCTGTACTTGATAATTCTGTGGTCATACCGTCATTTTTCATGAGGTTACGCGCAAGCCCCCACTTTCCTAAAAGTATGGTGGCAAAATATTAATTATAAGCAAAATTACAGTCATTTTTCTTTTCAAATTTGAATTTGCAACTGTCAGTGTTTTTATTCACCCCATTTGTTGTGTCAAAATGAGGTCTTAAATTTTTACCCATAGAGAGAAAATCAGTGTCTGCTGATCTGAAATGTTGCACACAGGTTCATAAATTCATCTTGCCGCTACAGATAAATTTGAGATAAGTTTTTGAGCGCTTGCAAATCCCTGATAGGGGTTTTAACACCAAAGAGCATTGTAAAACGCAGACAAAGTGTATAGGCAGGGTTTTTAACTATGCTTCAATCAATAAAAGACAAAATACATGTACATGTGCAGATATAAATGTCTATGTACCTTGTTAAATTTGGTAAACATTAGCTTTAAAAACATTACAATCATAGTACCGGTAGTTTTCATCTTCTTCTTTTTCCCCCTCATAATTGTAAGAGTTTTCACTTGAAATGCAATTAAAATGCAAAATTCTCCAAAAGTGAAAAGGCAATCTAATACGCATAAACCATGTTAACATATAATACGCCTACAGAGTTTGATACAAAATTAATTTCCACTTCTTCTCTGAGTGTTTTATAAGCATGCATTTCAGGTGCAGAGTCCTTTCTTATCGCATATCAGCGGCAGGAAACCATGGCAACTGTGATGTCAACATTGACATAGCTAAACGCTCTACATACTAATCACAATCTATAGTGCTTTCTACACGATGGAGTAATTAGAATAAGATTATTCTCCTATATATGCTTGTCCAGTATACACTTTTGATACCAACTAAAATTGGATGAATTTAAATATTGTTTTCTTTACAATAAATTAAATGAAAAATTATCACATAGGGACCCACAAGCATATCCTTTTTCATCACCAATAATATCTATCAGTACATTAATTCATCCTAAACGGATATTTTCAAAAGGATCAGCTTTTATTAGAAAAATGAATCTTCAATGAATGAAAAAGGATATTTTTAATGAACTGCTACATCACATGCTTGCCAAATGCTATAGAAAAATGATCTTTGATACTTACTCAAGGAAATGGTATTTGATATTTGCTTGAGGAAATATATGTATATGGCTGAGTCTGACATTAATGCACCCGTCAACCGGAGTCTTGAACCTACCCCCCTCAAGGAGCGTCAAGCATTCGACGTCAACTCGACGTCGAATCTTGGGGTCGCCAAAATCAGAGCGTGGTGAATCTTTGACGTATTTTTGTTTGGCCGTAGTGAATCTTTACCTTATTATTTGTAGGAGAAGGTGAATCTTTGCCTCATTTTTTACCGAATGTTGTGAATCTTGAACGAATATTTTTCACATACAAGTGAACGAGCGTCGAGTGAAAAAATTATCGTGTGTGAACGAGCGTTGAATGTCTTTGACTCCAGGGGAAATGAGGGTTCAAGATTTAAATAAACTGTGACGTGAAGCTAGCTACGTTCGAGTTCGGATTTCGCGCTAAATCCGGTGTCCACGAATATTAAAACCCGAAAATATATACCTTCTGAACCTTCTGAATTTGGAGTCAGCAGGGCGGTATTCCGCATGTCGCTATAACTTAAGTTAGCGACATGCGGAATACCGCCCTGCTGATGAGTACCAAAAGTGTACCCCGATAAAGTTTTTAATTATTGAAGAGTTTCTAATATGTCTTTACTCAACGAAGACTGCTTTGTCAACTGGTCACATTTTGGGTAAATCAAAATATAACCCGGCTATGCAGACGTGGGGGAAATTTGTTTACAGCTCCTGTCACGTTTTGTTTACTTATATAGCCTGCGCCAACGAAAAAAATACACGGTGGCGACGGGGCGATTCGCCCCCTATAAACCTCTGTAATCGCCACAGTAAATATCAAGACGAGGGCGAAAAAAAATTGATATATAATGAAAAATCGCCCCCGCCATAAATTGATATTCCCTGGGAACTAATAAATCAATTTATTGATTTGTCTGAGTGAACTCTCCGTTCCAACTACCAACTCCAAAACTAGAAATTTCCATCAACATTTTAAAAGTTTTGTGATTGCAGCGGATCGGCGGTCGTACCTGCTGTAGCTAGATCGGTATCCGCCTAGCCTAAGCACGCGGCCAGGCCCGCGCCCCCGATGTAAATACGGAGTACAGATTCACAATACACAGAAACTAGCTGCTCCAGTGCAGCGCGAGCCCGCACGCTCCTAGAGTATGAAGCAAATAAGTATTTGCGAGTGACGAGTGCTGAACTGCTAGCGACCAAATTGGTTCGTAATATGTTTATTTAGTCTTTTTTCCGACCTGAATTTTTATCATGGACAATGCAATCCCATTAAAAATAATGTTATTCCGTCTTAAATTGTGTTATTTATAACTTAAAACCATTAAATGCAAGTATATTTTTACTGTTGTCCCACATACCGATATATTTGTTGTAACGAAACGTACAAAATCAATGCCAGATTTTTTCCTGTAAAATCGGTCTAAAGCTAATTTCGTAGACAGAAATTGAATTTTGTTATAAAAACCCGTAAATAAATATATAAATGATGTCCCTATACCTCAGCATTTTTCTTACAACTGTTTAATTAAATTATATTATTTATATACCAGGCCCATTGTCATTGATGCCTGTGCCCCGCCTGAGTGATGGCATCAATTTCAGTCTACGAAATGAAACTAGCTTTGGCTTGGCCTTTTATAGATTAGAATTAGAGTCTATACCGGGACAAAAATACGACCATGATTTTGCATGTTTCTTTATAACAATAATCGTTATGTGGGACAACAGTAAAAATATTCATTTATTGGTTAAGTTATAGAGTCTAGATCTAAAATAACACAATTTTAAACGGAGTTACATTTTTTTTTAAATGGGATCGCATTGTCCATGATAACAATTCAAATTCGGGACAGAAAAAAAAGATAAAATGACACAATATTACCTCCCAATTTGGTTGCTAGTACTAGTAGCATTTTTATGATGGCTAAGGAAAAACACAACTTATTGTTACAGCTTACAATGAATTAGCCCCCATACAAAAATTAATTCCTAGCCTAGCTGCGTGTCAGTGACAACATTTTCTTATATAAAACCAGCAGTTGAACAAAACACTCCTTTTGACAAGTTTTAGCTACATGACATATGTAAATCATTAAGCCACACGTTTAATTAACACAAAGTGAATAAATCATGGATACGGAGATCCGAAAATAATAATTATTGGCGAGACATCGTAGCCGATGCGGAGACCCGAAAATAATAATAGTGGCGAAATTGTACCTTTTTTTTAAATTCTAGCTACCATTTTCAGAAAACATATTGTTTCCACAAGTACTCATGATCAATTCTATGTTTCCTTTACTTAATCACTCTATCTACCATAAATAGCTGTGCTGGTGAAAGGCCGGTGAATCTTGACCTAATAAAAATTAAGCAGGTGAAGACGTGTGGTGAATCTGCACCTAATATTTTTAGCAGCGAGGTGAATCTGCACCCTATTTTTCTTGGAGATGGGTGAATCTGCACCTTATAAATAATTTGGAATAGTGAATCTTGACCTTATTTGCTACGAAGCAAGGTGAATGAGAGGTGAATCTTTGTGTCGGACGTTCAAGACCAAAAGTGAATAAGAGTGAAGTCTTGAGGGGGGTAGGTTCAAGACTCCAGTTGACCGGTGCATAATAGCAAGCTACAACAAATACTTGTCCTTGAAGTTCATACCGAGTTGCCACAGACTTGAATCAATCGCAACATTTCATAAGACAGGACCCAGGTATCTTACAGCATAAATGTATGACTTACTTGAGTTTGAATTGTGACCTGAACTCCCCGAACTCAATCTGTAAGAGTTCGTTAAGACATGCGCCGGTGTTTGCGTTCTCTTCGTATCTCCTGTTGAACCCAGCGCTGAGGAGGGGCATGATGGACGGCTCATCCTTGTCCAACGGACTGAGAAGGGAGAGAAGAAGAGATCAAATTAGACGAATTAGAAAAGATAGGGGAGAAGAGAAGAGAAGAGGAGAAAAGAAAAGAGGAGGGGAGTCAGAGGAGGGGAGTCAGAGAAGGGAGAAAGAGAGGAGAGGGAACATATACGAGAAGAGAGGGCTCATCCTTGTCCAACGGACTGAGGAGGGAGAGAAGAAGAGATAAAAATTAGATGAAATAGAAAAGATAGGGGAGAAGAGAAGAGGAGAGGAAAATCGAGAAGAGGAGAGGAAAATCGAAAAGAGAGAAAACAAGGGGAGTCAGAGAAGGGAGAGAGAGGAGAGGGAACGTGTACCAGGGAAAGGGGAAAGAACAATAGAAAAATGGGAAAAGATGAGTTAGATGGGGGAAAGGGTAGAGAAAATTATATCAAGGAAATGTAGTGGAGAAAAAGAGAAGAAGGATAAGAGAAAAGAAGGAAATATAAGAAAGGAAATGAAAAGAGGAGCCAACAGATGAGAAAGGAAAGTGGATATACATCCATCAAAATATAGGAGAAAAAAATGCAAGAAAAAAATGCAAAAAACATGAAAAACTAGGAGTGAAGATGAATAGAAAAGAGATGAAAAAACAAATAAGGAATGAGTAAAGAGTTAAATTAGAAAAAGTAAAAAGAAAGTATGAGAGAAAAACAAGAAAGGAAATCTGGGGAAAGGGGATAAAACAGCAGACAAAGAAGTGTGAGAAGGAAGAGAGAAAAATGAGAAGATGAAAAAGACAATAAAAGAAAGGAGAAATATACAAGTGAAGGGAGGAAAAAAGAAGAAGTGTAAAAGAACAACAGATAATGGATAAAATGTGGAGAAGATTTGGGGGGAATAGGGGAAAGGAGAGAGTTGATCAAATGAGAAAAATGGCAGAATCCATGTAAAGATGGAAAAGAATAGATGAAACAAAAAACAAATTATGAAAGAAATTTAAAAAGAAACAGTGAACCAGGTTAAAAACTGGCTGTACAAACAGTCAACACTAATACCTTACCTATATAAGCTGGCTTACAATAACAATATCATATTACTTTAATTCACCAGTCCTGCCAGTATGCAATAAAAAAAAAACATGTGTTTTGAAAGAGACCAGCGTGAGCCATATCGACTTCAAGGCCAAATTTTATTAATAAAATATTAAATAATAATTATCAATTTCCCTCCATGATTACATGGCCTCTCTCTGCAGATGGAAAGACCTGACATAGTACTTATGTAAATACAGTTTACCTTGGTCTATGGTGACACACAAACACAACTATATTGGATAATGATTGGAAAATAATGACGTTGCTTCAAGATGGAAATCTTCAGTAACATATCCGTTGACTTTGGAAATAAGTTTAAATAAATTATGACATACAGTATATCAACAGCAATATGATCGTTTAACCCTTTCCCTACTCGGACTGGATGGCTCCTGTATATAAGCCTATGAGAATGAGAGAATTCAATAGTCAATGAGTTAATACATTTTCATTACCGGTATCTTATGGATATACAGAAAATAGTATTAGATGTAATTCACCAACCCTGTATAAGCCATTCAACTTCGTCCTCACATGAAACCCCAGAAAAACTGTTGTGGCAAGATAAAATCTATTTTACGTGTACACCAATATAACATTGGGTGGAACAAAAAATGATCTGCATTTACCAAAGGCCCCTTGAGAAATACTGACAAGTTTGTCTATAATTTAAGATACCAACATATGAGGCAAACCTGTGAATCTGTCATTTTTTATTTTGCCAAGGGTAGTTTTGGAGGTTGTTTAATTTATTGAATCATACAAGAATGAGCCTGAGGCTTTGATAATATTAAGACATACTTCCAATAAAATATGGGATGTTCATTTTACTCCTGAAACATCAAGAAAAATTAATGAATAAAGCAGAGCATTTAGCTAAAACAATTTCTGATACCACCACCTGATATCAGCTTAAAATAAATGATAATTTAAAGAAATTTAAAGAAATTTAAGAAGTGTCAAATTATCATAAGCTTGAGCAATATGCCACCATTACGACTCTTGCCAACATCTTTTTATAAACATATCCTGCCTTCAATTCTATCCAATAATACTCTAATATACAATAATAGAGACATCAAACACGTTATTGCAAGTCACGTTATCATGTCTATAATGCAGACGAGCATCGATATTGGAAACGAGCCGTGAAAATTGACATGTGAAAAGAAGCCTCGCGTGTGAAGATCCATAACTCCTTTCACCTGCCCTTCATCATTTATTGATCCTACCAGCAAATCACTCAGCAAAGATTGACAGTTTAATTAGACGCTCCCTCAACAATTTTCTGCCTTGTCATTTGAAAAACAGATTTGAAAAGGCTATTGGAGACCTATCATCTCTAAAAAGTAATATTTCCTCCTGATCGGAACCTGTTGTAGACTTAAAATGTGTAATTTTGTGAGAAAAGTCGTGACATTGCTTTCGATTTATTAACTATTCTTGCATTAATTCCCTATATGATTTGCACGAGTCTATTTCAAAAGGTGAATATTTCTGTATAAATATCCAGAAATCAATCATTTTGTGTTACTAAAATTTTGAACAAGGAAAAAAAAAAATTGTTTATCTTATCATATCATGTAATATCATATGTACGTTTGAGGTGAGAGTCAAAAAGAGAGAAAGCAAACTTAGCAAAGATGAGAAACTGAAAATAGTTTGTGCTTGGTCATTTGATTACTCGATATGCTTGTCTGGAGGGGAGCCACCAAATGTTTTTTCCTTTTTCATTCAATTACATATTGATTTGATTGTTCTTGTTTTGTATGCATATTAAACACGGGCTTTCCATTCCATTGAACAACTTTCAATCTAATACTCCCTTATTGAATCCACCTCCATTCCCCTCTCCCCCTCTTTCCCTCTCCCCCTCTCCTTCTTTCTCTCCCTCCCTCTCTCTCTCTCTCTCTTCCTCCTTTCTCCCTATTTTGTTTACCTTCTTTCTCTTTCATTCTCTCTCTCTCTCTCTTCTCTTTCTGCTCCCTCTCTCTCTCTCTCTCTCTCTTCCTCCCTTCTCCCCTATTTCTTTTTACCTTCTTTCTCTTTTATACATTTCCCCCTTTCTCCTCTTTTTCTACTCGCTCTTTCTCTCACTTTCAATCTCTTTCTCTCTCCCCCTCTACTTTTCCCTCTATGTTTAAAATTGTTTTAAATTAAAAATTGACGACGAAATTCTGACGCACATGCTAATTAAAGCCCCCATATAAGCCTACACATGCCCTCATTTATGTGCCTCTACCTCAGAATTATTCAATTACATGGTTTCACAAATCTCAACAAAAGAAATAAAGTCATTATTCAATTACTCCCACAGTAATCTGTCCAACAGGAGCAAAGTAAATCTCCAATCCCTCATGTGTGATCCACATTTTATTATTCCATAAATGCATGTTTAAGGTCTTGTTGCCAGCGGCCACAGGCAAAACAAATTGTACTGTCATGGAAACCGCATCGTGCGTGATAGGCAGACATCCATAATTCTGGCCATTTTCTGAAAAAAGATAACCCAATCTCATTAGTTTGTTAACTTTCCTGACCAAACAAACAAGCGGCAAATACGTGTTTGAAAGTCTATTCAAACAGGTACTTTTATAATTACAAATCATGCCATTCAGATGATAATTATTGCAGCTCGGCTTCAGAGCAGCACCGTGCTCAACTTTGAACGACTCAATAAAGGCGGTGTTCACATCACATAAAATGTTGTGCTAATGACATGCATAGTTTAGACATGGCACTTATTGCTACGGTACGTGTCTCACTATTCATCCTGCATACTTCATTTCACAATGCAAATGCATGTCCAATTTCTACCTTGAATTCTCTATTATTAAAGCGTAAATTTTCCGGAAACATGGATGGCATTTGAAATGTAGGTCAGGTTGACATGTATGGTAGAATATATCAATAAAAACGACACCAAGTATTTAATTAAAAATTTAGCCAGCTAGATATATATCTCAATCTAGAGACTCTGTATAGAGAATGATTGTTCGTCAACTTGTATAACACTTTTCAATGAAATCAAAAAAATCAATTTCAATACAGAAACAAAATTGTATAAATATTTATTGCATAACTGACATAACGGGCATAAAGCATTTCTTAAATGGGGAGGGGGAGGGTTTAAGAGCATTAAACAGATGTTTTTATGTTATAGGATATAACATTAATTATAATTTCATTGGAGGGCTACTCCCCATTCTCCTGCCCCCCCCCCCCCCCAATCAATGACTGAAGCCCCTAATAAAAGCAACTTGAATACATTCATGAGTTTGAGTTTGGATATATGCATGTACTGAAGGATGATTATCACAGCAAGATGTCTAAAGAAAGGCAACTTGAAAAACCATTCAGCAAGAAAGAATTTATAGAAAACGCCATCTGCAGAGAACCACTGACTGTCCATACTTATTAAACCTTACTAATATCAGCCTAATTGTTGACTTAATATGTAGAACTATAAAGCCTATCAATGACAACTCGCTTAATAGTAAGGTTTTATGAATATAGGCCCTGATGGTCATTTCCTTACCAACAGTATATCTTTGAAAATATAAGCCTTTGTTGATTATTGGGTATGTGCCCGGGTGAGATTAAAAAAAAAACTTATATTCAGCTGAAATAATGTAGAGTTGAGTTTTGATAACGTTCAAAAATGGAAGTGAATTTCAACTTGACTGTTTTGCAAATGAAAAATTGCCAAACAGATGTGGAATTGATTTCACACTATTTTACCAAAATAATGAACAAAGATCTGTTCCCTTTAAAAAGACGACACATGCCTTGGCATAGAGTGAACATGTTTCTGACTCTCAGCAAACAATACATAACAAAAAAGCTTTTACATACATCATGCATTTAGGGAGGGACTACCTGTAGAAGAATACCTCAACCTGCATTTGAATACTTACTTGTGTTTTGTTACAGCAACGATGATTGTATTTTCGCTTGGCTTTGTCGCTCTTATCGACCTGAAAGAGAAATGAAAGATGTGTGATAAAATAAGGCATTCAACAGGTTGAAATTAAGATGCATTCATTGTGCCAATTGATTGGACCTTAATGGTAAAATTGCATAGGATATTACCTTTAAAAAATCACTAACTATATTTGAAAATCAAACTGACCGAATGAGTAGCATTAGTCAGCTGACTTGAAGAGTGAAAAGTGAAGAGTCAATTTCTTCACTCTGTAAATATTACCATGCTTCTATTACTAAATCACTAAACAAGACCAAAAAAAGTCATGTCACCATGAAATTAATTTTTCAAATTTAAATCATGACTAACTTACTTGATTTTGTTCATTAATTTTGGTCGACAGTTATAGTAATTAGTACATAATACATGAAAATAAGTTTGCACTAGACACTCCATAGATCAGCGGAATAATTTCAGCCTGTTCTAACTTCTCATTTGCTTGGATAAATGAGGGCCACCAAACCTAACAACTAAATGCTGTGGTAAATAAGAAGCATTACATCTATCATTATACCACAAACAAAGATAACATTCTACACAGTTTGACCGTAAAGAACTTATCTTGTTTGTGGCTTATCTTGTTTAGATGTGAATACCATCTTCCTTACATGTTTAGACAGGCCTATATAGTAACCTTTCCACAAAGGTCATAAGGATTCTGTGTGTGCGTCATCCCTGTAATACCCATCAAGCTCTAGAAGCTCTCTCCGAAAGCTTCACATCTCATTCAGATAGCAACTAGTATAGTATCTCTTATTCACCGGTAATGCAACCCGACAAAGATCACATTGTTTAGAGTGTGAATGCTACATACAAAGTGTGGCTATGGTAATTCACCTGTAGTACCATTAGTTGACCAAAGCAGACAAACAGTTAACCGATGGACATGACAACAGCTTCTTATTATTATACAACATATGCTCTAGTGATGAAACACTGTTTTGAGTGTGAATGTTCAATACAAAGTGTGCCTGTGAATAAAGTTGATGTTGGCATTTCATCTTTTGTCACAATAGTTGACCAAAGCAGGCAAGGAGTTAAACTATGGACATGACAGTAGCTTCTTAAGATCATTATGCTCTAGTGATAAAACATTGTTTTGAGAGTAAATGCTCCTTACAAAGCGTGTATGTGACAAAGGTGGACTATGGCAATTCATCTATTGTCCCAATAGTTAACCAAAGCAAGCAAAGAGTTAAACTACAGGCAGCAGCTTCCTAACATGCTCTCGTGTCAATAAGCATGTTCACTTATTTCACGCATACTTTTTCAAACAAAAGTTTCTCTCATATCTAAAGTGCTTGTCAGAGGCTTGATGACATAGCAATAATGAATGTATGCATAGGATTCCATATATGCCCATATCTATGGCAGGTGAATAAAATAACTGGTAACAAGGGGTCAAAGAGAGAAACATGCATAAATCAAACACGTTGGTGAACAGGTCTATTGCTCCATAATTGATTTGTTACACAAGTAGAATCAATAATTTCAATCACGGACACAACTCTGTAGGCTACCTAGCATTGACCCGATCCTATAATAGGCTTTTTACCAGGAATTTGAAAATGGGTCAACTGATTGGGTGTCCAACAACAGGCTGTCCAATAAATTAAATTAAATATAGGGATTAAAGGGCATCTTACACATACAATTGGGCACTATTCTGATGTAAAGATGGCATCTGGGTTATAAGATTGCCCTAAATCTAATCTACAACTCAATTGCACCACTGCCCTACATGTATATACCTGATTGAATAAAGCCTGAGAAAAGTGTCTTTGGAGCAAAGTGCATTCATTTGAAAAGAATGATGAAATTATCAATTGAGAGAAAAAAGGGCATTGACCCATATGCGTGAGCAAACAGTTATGACCCTTCTGGCTCTTCACAGAGGAAATGTCGTGAAGGAATACAGTAAGATTCAACAAAGGATTATCTCTGAACCTTAAGGCCCTTTTACACTTTCACGGATCGCATCACGGATCATCCCGGATCTTAATCCGGGGTGTTCCGGCGTGCGACACCACGATTTCTTCTCGATGCCGGTATGGATACGTTCCGAACTGGGTGTATACACGGGCAAGTACGGTGTCTCCACGGACAGACAAGGTAGCAACGCGGACCACGCCGGAAACGCATACGGAGCTAACATGGATTTCAAGGAAGAGCACGGAGGCTACTGGGTACTTCTACGGTCCTTACACGGAGGTGTACGTTGTCTATTGGGATATCTCCGGAATGTTGACGGGTGACTTGAGCTTGTAGGCGCTCATTGGATATACAGAATTTCAAACCCGGATGAAACCGGTGTTAATACGGACCTCCCGGTGTCTACACGGACTGTCCCGGATGTATTCGGCGGCTACACGGAGGTACACGGTGCCTACAGGGAAGAGGACGGATTGTGTCATCCGTGAACTCTGGGATGAAAAATTAAGCAAGCTTAATTTTTTCCCCGGATATGCCGGTACGCCAAGGATCACGCCGGATGCCTCCCCGGTGTATACACGGTAATGCCGGAGATAACACGGATGATCCCGGAGCGACGATCCGGGATGATCCGTGATGCGATCCGTGAAAGTGTAAAAGGGCCTTTACAGAGTACATAACTACAGACAAACAGTATGGACAGGGACTGAAAGTATCGTTTTGGTTATTCATGTAATGTATTCACTGTGAATGATCAAATGAAGAAAAATGATAAAACCTCTTAGAAACATAATACTGTCTCCTGAGAAACAAAAGGGCACTACCTCAAATCATAAAACACGAGATGAACAGCATTCTTGCCCTGAACTGAAGAACATTGCATTTTTTTCAAGTCTATTTCAGACCCATAGAGAGACTTTCATACCTCCTGCCTTGCCTTGCCTTGCCTTGCTAAAGCCAGGGTAATAATCGGGGCAGCTCCAGGAGCGTCACAACGTGACGGACATGTGCGCTATATAAGAAGCCACCATTATTATTATTATTATTATTATTATACCAAATCTGAAAAATTATTTTCCTTTACTGTATTACTAAATGCAGATCACTAAAATATAAGTCTGTGATTACAGTGCAACTGTAGATTTATTAACAAGCAACCATCGCAGAGAATGTATCAGAGACATGGGCAAGTGGGCAGGGCGTGGGCTCTAGATTGGCTTAATGTTATCTCAGCAGAACAGGACGCACTCCTTCCTTTCTCTTCGGCACAGGAGCAAGTGGCGTCTGATGAATGGTGCAATCATTGCTAATGAAGAGGAATCGATGCCCTGCCCTTTCTGCTCATTCCGCCAATTCAATTTTGACCTCAATCAGGCTTCCCCAGGTTCTAATGCAATCATGCTCTTCTCTCTCTCTCTCTCTCTCTCTCTCTCTCCCCCTCCCCTCCCCTCCCCTCCCCTCCCCTCCCCTCCCCTCCCCTCCCCTCCCCTCCCCTCCCCTCCCCTCCCCTCCCCTCCCCTCCCCTCCCCTCCCCTCCTCTCCTCTCCTCTCCTCTCCTCTCTCCTCTCTCCTCTCTCCTCTCCCCTCTCCCCTCTCCCCCCTCTCTCTCTCTCTCTCTCTCTCTCTCTCTTACATGTTGATGGTGCAATCTTGTTAAAAGGGGAAGTCCATCCTGATAATAGACCAGTTCACGGTTAGCACATGTCCCAAAATGTATCCCAAATGACCCCAAATATCCACCAATCTTCAAAACATGAAGAGGTCCCACTTTGTACATTTTGAAATAAATCACTCCTACAGCTATGGAGGTGCTACATAAATAACCTTTGTTTCCCCTTTTCAAAGAATACTTCCATCTGTGTATCATGCAGTGCACTGCTTGTGCATAAATGAATAATGATTACATAACTTTCATGAACACGTATCCAGTATTTTGTCTCTTGTGTGTTTCATAATTTGGTCTGCAATGACCTTTATCTGCTCATGCTCAGACTGTAACTATGAACTGGCTCATTAGCTGGTATTGATAAAAGCAGAAAAACAAGGAAAACAAATTAGTGAAAGTTTGAGCATTATTCAATCAAAAATAGGTCTAATAATTCATGAATTTTTGAAGTTGTCATCAGTGAAACGCCAATTGCAACAATGTGACATATCTTGCAAGTTCTTCTCCAATTTGCTATATATATATATATATATATATACAAATTCATTAACTGTCGTTTTCTCAGTTACTGATGACAGAGTAGATTTGCTTCATACAGGGGTTGTATAGAATCATACTTGCAATGATTATATTTAGGGTGCATGTATCCTTTATCCCTTTACATTCAACCATTGATACCTTTTGCCCTCTAATTCTCGCTTTCAATATCTTTTGTGCCCCCCCCCCCCCCCCCAACACACACAAACCCCCCCCCCCCTTTTTTTTTCTCTCTCTCTCTATCTCTTTCTCTCTCTTTTCCTCTCTGTCTTTCTCTCCTTATCGACAAGCAAACTAATAATGAGGGCCAGGCACATTTCTTCCAATCTCTAAATGTACCTAGACCCTTTATCAAGGTCCAAACTAATCAATTCATGAAGAAAAAACTTACATTATGGCACTGAAAGGCCAATGTTTATTGACAATGCTTTCCAAAGTCAATCTTCCTTGAAATAATTTCTGAGCTTTTTCTCTTTTTTTTTCTTGATGCAGGCAGGACCAGGCATGATAGAAACGAGGTATGACCTTTTACTATCAACTGTGGTCTTTCAAATGAGATTTGTAGGACATGGAAAAATCAATACTGCCAGATTTAAAGCCAGAGGGTACACAAGCCTGCTCAGGCACAGGGTGAAGCTTAGCTGTCAAACGGAGAGAGAAACATTCTTAGGAACATTAAGGACTGTGGTGTATGGAATGATAAGTTCTAAACTAAAATGTTACCAAACTTATATTGGAATTTGAGGTATCTTTTATGATTGCAGATGCAGGCAGTGTGTACCTCTTCAAGTTCACATGATTTTTTGGATCTAATTTCTGAATTGACAGATTTTAATTATTTATATTTTCCAATGTAGATTATCTTGAGGCCAAACAAACATACCAAGTATTTTTAAGGGAAATTTTTCATATGAACCTCAAAATTGAACGAATGATTTGTCTGATTTTTCTATTTTTAAAAGGGGAAGTCCACCCTGATATTATCTTGGTTTCAATAAAAAAAAGAAATATGAGAGAAACAAATTAGTGAAAGTTTTGAGAAATATCTGATTAAAAATAGGAAATTAAAAAAATATAAAAGTTGGCATCAGTGAAACTCAAATTTGCAAAACTGTAACATATCTTGCAAGCTCCTATCCAATTTGCTCTGTTCAAAAAATTTTGTAAACTTTATTTTTCTTAGTTATTGAAGACGGAACAGACTTTTTTCATACCGAGGTTGTATAAAAACATATTTGCAATAATCATATTTAGGATGAATGTACGATTAAACATTTTCTTGAGATGACATCACTCGATACGTCACAGTGTTGACAATATATGTGTTTGGTTGATCGCAACTTCAACAATTTATAAATTTCTTACTTTCAATAATCATATTTAGGATGAATGTACGATTAAACATTTTCTTGAGATGACATCACATGATACGTCACAGTGTTGACAATATGTGTTTGGTTGATCGCAACTTTAACAATTTATACATTTCTTACTTTCAATAATCATATTTAGGATGAATGTACGATTAAACATTTTCTTGAGATGACATCACACGTTACGTCACAGTGTTGACAATATGTGTTTGGTTGATCGCAACTTTAACAATTTATAAATTTCTTACTTTCAATAATCATATTTAGGATGAATGTACGATTAAACATTTTCTTGAGATGACATCACACGATATGCCGCAGTGTACACAATATGTGTTTGATTGATCGCAACTTTAACAATTTATAAATTTCTTACTTTCAATAATCATATTTAGGATGAATGTACAATTAAACGTTTTCTTGAGATGACATCACACGATACGTCACAGTGTTGACAATATGTGTTTGATTGATCGCAACTTTAAAAATTAAAAAATTTATTACTTTCAATCATCATATTTAGGGTGAATGTACGATTTACAATTTTCTTGAGGGAACATCTCCGGATTCATCAGTGTTGCCAATATGTGTTTGATTGATCGCAACTTTAAAAATTAATAACTTTCTTATTTTTAATCGCTTTTTGCTCTTACTTTAACTGACTGGTTCCTCTCATTTTCTGCTCCTATTAAAACCAACTTAAAAGGGAAGCCCACCGTGATAACAAGTTTGTTTCAATACAAGAAGAATTTTATTTTAACAGATCAGTGTAAGTTTGAGAAAAGTCAGACAAAACTCCATGATTTTCATGATTTTTAAAGATTCACAACTTTCTTATTTGTTGTCCAATTTTGCTCAAACTTTCACTGAATTGTTTCTCCAGATTTTCCACTTCTGTTAAAACCAACTTACTATCAGGGTAGACTTCCCCTTTAAATGTTTGATGTCTTTAAATGATATGTAAAAGGTATGACGTGAATATAATGCTTTGAGCAATCGAATCATAGATAAGCTATCACTGGAAATTGGCCATTATGATAATAACAAATGCTGACGTATCCACCAAGATGGGGCTCATAGGGTGCTTATTATTCAATGATCGTCAACAACAACGAAAAATCATAATTTGAGAGCCAGGTTTCAAGTTCAACTCATAACAATGCACTGGGTCATCAGCCTTCAGGCTCTAGTCTTCATACTTCATACAAATGTAATATTTTATGCAGCTTTTTTGTAACAGTACACTACATTTGCAATATTCTCCTATATGGCATGCAGCAGACTGTGCATAATTTGTTCAACTCCTGAATCCATTCAACAGCGATAAATCTGGATCCTTGGCAGCTAGCTTGGGAATCAAGAACGACTTGATGTGCACAGGCACAGGGTTTCACTGCAGTGCATCTTGTGTAACGAAACCATCAGTACCTCCGATGGCATCTTTAATATGCACACAAAATAACTTATCCTACATGTGCATGTGGACGTGTATGGGGAGAATGCATGCAATATAGGCTTTAAGCGTGCAATGGAAAGACAGTAAGGTAGACGATCATGCTAATCAATTTTCTTCCATCCTTGCAGTTCTGCTTAAATCTGTGTGGCGATATTCAAGCATACACTTACAGATTATACAGACTTGGCAAGGCGATCGGAGACGAGCTTGGCTCTGCGTGAAAGTGTGTGTGTGTGTGTGTGTGTGGGTTGGTGGGTGATGAACGTGTGAGACTATTTGTGTGTTTATGTTAGGGGGGTTAGCAAGTAAAAAAGCAAGAAGTTTTTCCAATCCTTAAAGTTTCTACTAGTTGCTTGTTATAGCCTTGTAATTTTAAATGAACTGTCTGGAGGCTAACGTTGGTTTTGGAAAAAAGGGATCATCCAATCTAGAATACAGCACATGCATAAAGGACTCCACAAATACGTGGGGAAATCTGGTGGCCAAAGTGATAAACTACTTCAATACTGAAGCATTTCAAGAGCATTCTTACTTGCATGTATATGTATCATTACTTCTTTGTTCAGTGATAATGCCTGCATGCATACTTAAATGTAGTCGAATCTTCTTTTTTTTTGTTACAAAGTTCATAATACAATGATAACTTTTTTGTGGCGACAGGACAACAGACATGTAATACTTATTTGGTCATCGCTGCTTTTGTTTCCCTAGTTTTACATCTCATTTTTACCTGTAACCTTGATACATCTTCTCATGCCAAAATTTTGCCTGACTTCTGTTGTTAACTAAAACTACTCATGTATTTAAAAAAATGACAAATAATGCATCACACTTTATTCAGTGACGACATGTAGCGGTTCCTTGCACAAGCCACCAACATGTGCTTTTCATTTCTGTCTGTAATTACCTCTTTTTTCTTTTTTCTTAAAGGGATCCGGTAACTTTGTCTCAGCTAGATTCTGAAACAAAATCCTGGATTTAGCTCAGGAACCCCATGACTTTTACAAGCCGATCGCCTGTCTGATTATCAAGATATTTATGATTGGAATTACAAATTTTAAAAACCATTTGCCAAAGGGTTTTCATAACACTACAGTCTATTGGGGAAAACGAGTATGGTAAAAGATTTTTACATTCTTGGGGCACTTCTTGATCATTTTGAAGCGCAATTTAAGGGATTCAATATTACACCATATCACAGACACTGATAACACGTAGGGCCGTGCATCTCAGATTTAACATTGTTAAACGATGCCTTTAAAAGACAAGCACTAATTTACCTGCAGAGGGCCACAGCGTTGAAGCCTTTGGTCGTCCTGTTGTCAATGATGACGACGTCATGCTGCTTCTCCAGAAAGCACTCCAAGGCGTCGGTAGGGTTCCTCACGATGTTGCACTTGTAGCCCCCCTTATCGGCTGCCCACCAGAACCCATCGCTCTGGGCATCTTCTTTGGCAAACACCAACATGATCTGAAATGAGTAAAGGTGAAAAGATGAAACATTATTAAGGCATTGCAGCACCTTCACTTTGGAATAATTTACCATTTAAGTTGAGAATCATAACTTCCTTAGAGACCTTTAATTCCAAGCTGAAATCGTATCTTTTTTAACAATACCTGTACTTGGCACTATGACAATGATCCAAACTCTCTCATTCTTTCTATTTTTCTTGTACGCCTCGGAATAGAATTGTCTATAGACGGCGCTATATAAATGCCAACTATTAGTATTTTTTTCAGCGTCTGTGATATATGGTGTAACACTGAAGCTTTAAAAAAAATGCGTTTCAAAATGATCATGAAGTGCCTCAAAAGGTACAAATCTTTTAGTGACTGGGTTTTCCATACTCATTTTCCCCAATAGACTGTCTTGTTATAAAAACCGTTGGGAAAACGGTTTTTGAAATTTGGAGTTCCAATCATAAATATCTTGATAATTAGACAGGCGATCGGCTTGTAAAAGTCATGGGATTCCTGGCTGACCTAAATGTTTATGATTATGATTACAGCATGAGCTAAGTCCAGGATTTTGTTTAGAATCTGAGGCAAAGTTACCCAATCCCTTTAATAAACGTTGAGATGAATCCTTTTTCATCTTATGTTTGTTGGTAAAACAGCAACAAGATCTCAAAAATATGATATGATTGATTGAATTCAAGATTAATGAAGATAAATTACCAGGGCACTTTCTTCAGCAACCTTCAACATGATCTAAAGTTGGTGATGTGAAAGGCTGAAACATTGACAAGAACTCTTGACAAATTTAAACCAGAGAACCAGTGCAGAAGGGTCACATATGTGTATTAATAATGTTACAGTACTTGGAATTTTCTTGGGAAACAATTACACGAGTTGAATTTTTAAATGAACAAAGTCAAAAAGTTAAACATCTATGGAAGTTAAAATAAATCAATGGGCATCATCTTTGAAAACATAAAACATGATCTTAAATGACAAATTTAGAAAGATCAAACATTGATGAAGGTTAAAGATGAAGTTGAGTTCTGGTCATGCGATTGCATTGTGAAAGAAACGGTGTGGAACCGACCAGAAAAGGTTGATCATCTAGCATATAAGAATTTGTGTGTATTGCAAGGTTCTGGAATCATCAAAATGATAAGCAATTTGGCCAAGTCTTGGTAAAGTTACAAACACTTGCACAGAAAGATGTATATGGGACTACACGAACACGTGGCGTAAAAAGCCGGCCCCCCCCCCCCCCCCCGATTTTTACGATGTTACATGCATATTTAGAATATGAAGGCATTTGAAGAGCCATGCTTTTCAGGGAACATGTCTTAACTGATGTTCTTCCACACTTGCATAATAAGAATGAGTAATGCTCACAAATTATTTTTCACCTCTTCCCAGAACTCAACCTTCTCTTTAAGAATAAAACCGTAAGCGTCTAAACAAGCAAACAAATGGTGAGCGATGTGAACAGGGTTGAACATTAATGATGGTTGAAATAATGCTCTGGGCATCTTCTTTGGCATAACACGGACATCTGCAGTCAGTGTGAAGTGAACAAAACTAAAAAGTATGAAGGTAGTTAACTGTTGAATTAAAGCAAACGGACATATATATCTTCTAGTAGTAACAAAAATAATAATTTAGATAGCATAATGTGAAAAGGTCTGAGTTTGTGCAGGATTGGGATAAAGCTCTATGCATTAACATGGATATGAGCAATGTAAAAGGTGTATATAACAATGACAGTCAAGATAAAGCCCAGAGAATTTTCTCAGGCAAACATCCTTGTGGAACACAGGTGTGGCCAACAAAGGTCTACAAACACGCTGACGTCTGTTTGGAAGTAACTCGCATACTTGTAGCTCAGAACAGACAATGTACAGGGCTTCGGATACTATATCATCAATTACAAAGTTCTACAAAAAAAAAGGCTTCACATTCTAATATATAACCTGTAAGTATCAGAAGCCTTGCACACATAAAACTATATATAATCTAAAATGGTTAAGAGAAATTTAGTGTTTATTCAAAACTGATAACATGATTTAAAATAAAAAAATACCCTACAGTATATGAGGACAAAATATGCCTACAGTACACACTGTAAATCTGTTCATCTTTTGGACATACACATCCATTGCCCAAAGATTTGACTTTGGTTTAGAATTCAGGAAAACATCAGTCCCTCATGAGATGGCAGCCAGAATATGAATCATTATTCACAGATACTGTACAGATATTGTAACCACTGTAATGGTAGGTAAATAATCTTGCAATCCATCAACTTAGAAATACATGTCAATTCTTTTCTTTTGTGGAATGGGGGTTGTGTAATAGAGAAAAATAATGCGCAATCATTAATTCAATGCAGCAACATTTCAATGGAAATTGGACGGTTAGGCCACGTGTTTGCATGGAACTGTAAATGTATTGCGAAGAGCAATTACCTATGTCTGGTCATTATTGTAGAACACAAGAGCAAATATTGGTTAATGAGCTTCCTGACCTGATTGCGTCAAACCCCCATTAGAGAATGAATGAGAATGGGAGAGGAAGGGAGAGAGAGGGGGAGAGAGAAAGACAAATACATGACTAAGTAAGAAATAAGGTAACAAAATGCAGATTAAGACAGTGAAAAAAATACACGGGGGCTCAGGGCAAATTTACCCCCGAAATGCCCAAAAGAGCCCCCAAAAATCAGAAAAAAGCCCCTAGAAAAATTTGCATAGAGTTCAATGCAAAACAAATTTTAGAGTGTTATTTTTATGCAGGCAAGCTTGAAAAGTAGCCCCCGAAAAATAAATATTATTTTTTTCCCTGGATTAAGAAAATGTCTGCTCAGACAAGGGAGGGTGATAATCCATATTTTAACACACATCTTGCTCCAATTAGCAGACAATATACGAGAAATATTAGAAATGAATGTAGGCAGAATGTAGGCAGAATATAGGCAGAATATAGGCAGAACATAGCAGGAGAAATAAGATGGAGAAGTGGAGTACAGAAAAGAACAGGAGATGGTGAGGGAGAGGGAAACGAAAATAGGGAGAAAGAGAAAGAGAGAGAGAGAGAGAGAGAGAGAAAGGGGGTGAGGTGGGAAGAGAGAGGGAGAGAAAGGAGAGAAAGGAGAGAAAAGACAGAAGAGGGAGAAGATAAGAGAGAGAGAAGCTAGAGAAGAGAAAGTGGAGATAGAGTGAGAGGAGAGAGAAAAAGAAAGGAGGGAGAGAGTTGAGGATGAAGAATGGAAATGAAGGAGGGAGAGAGAGAGTGTATACAAGTAAGAGAAGGGAGGTGAAGAAATGGGAGAAAGGAGAAAGATGGAGATAAAGATAAAGAGAAGAATAAATAAGAGAGAGAGAATGAGAGGCCAGAGAGAGAAAAGGAAAGAGGGGCATAGAAAGGTTGGTGACCCCAGAATATGAACGTGAGTGGCCATGAAGACCACAAATGCACGTGACCATAATTCCAATTCACAGCTACAACAGTAAAATTCTACATTAAAATAAATGCTTCCGTTAAGATAAATAGAAATCTATCTGGAAATGAGTCCTCAATGGCCCACAGAAAATCTCTCCTCAAGCATATTATCTGCAGCAGACACAACGACAAGACTGTAGAACAAAACCTTCATCCCAGCCAGAGGACATCTTGTAGTTCAAGTCTGCAATCTTCATATCAAGCGGAAATACATCTTCAAACACTATGGAAGTTTCTTGGAAAAGCCAATATATTCTGTGCATAGAGGCTTTTTCTCCAACTCTTTCTATGCATGAGCATCCATATGGAAAGAAATATTCCTTCTCAGAAGCAATCAAACTTTATGACCATTGTGTTCGTAATGACAAATGCTGTGGTTAACAATTTTATTTCATGGTGTAGCTGGTTGTATTATTTACTTGCAATAGTTGTTCAGTTTTATTGATAAAGTTCATACATAACCTTTCCCAGGGCCCCGTAATCAATAGCATGTTTGCAGTCACTTATCTCTTATGTACACAGTTGAGATTGATATCAATCGCAAATAAGTTGCAATTAATATCAGCTGTTTATAAGAAGGGGCCTGGCTGGTCTTTAATAATGTATTTTATCTGTATGAACCAAGACTTGTGAATTGACAACATTTTACCAATTTTTATACATTATTATGTAATTACAATGTTTAATTCAGTTATGTTTGTTATCTTGTAAATACATGTGAGATTTGGCTTATAGTTGGCAAAGAAAAAGATTTGACATCCTCTTTTACCAATTCTTATGCATTAATTATTATGTAATTACAAAGTTTGAATTTATGTTTGTTATCTTGTAAATACATGTAGAATTCAGCTTATTGCTGGAAAAAAATGCTGTCTACTAAAGCATTTGGAATTGAATTAAATGAAATATAAAAGAGAGGAACTTCTGAGACACCAAATGACTATTGCACTTCATTTTCAAAAAATCTGGATGATGGTAAACTCGGATTCAATTACTTATTGGTCACGACACTCAAAACATTTCAGTGAATCCAGTCTGCTGAGACTAGACGTCTTACATGATGGGAATGGATAAAGGCATTGGAGAAACCTTACCCAGCAATAGCATCTCATATCAATCTCACAGAGTCTCGAAGAGGAAATCTGATTGTCTTGAATTTATCATGCATGTCGACGTGTGCCATTGACACATCACAGGAAAGTCTTGGTTTGTTTTCCCAAATTACTCCGCACAGCATGCAGAACGCTGCGTGGCACGTACAGCATTGTGTGTAAATGGTGCATGACTGCATGCATACCATTATTACTAACAGTAGTTTTATATTTGTCAGTGTGCGATCACCTTCTTGTCTTTGTGTATAGGAAATATTGGGAAATTAACTAATAGCTATGAAAGATGATTAATAATGCTTGAATTTTAAATTTTTATAATTCATAAATATAGTGTCAATGTTGCAAATCTTATTCATAGATTAAATGTCTCAATATCAAGAAGCACAAATTTTCTTGATTATTAATATGGTAATATTGATATAAATTGGGATATCAAGGACACTTCCATGAAAGATGATCGCTTATGTAGAGTGAATTGTCTTGAATTTTCCAATATATCTTGCATCATTTAAATGTTTTTCATCACTACGGTTTCAATGTTGCATCATTAGAATATTATTCATTCATCAATTGTCTCGATATCAAGAAGAACTAATTTTGTGGATTAATAATATGGTCAAATTGATATTAATAAGAATATCAATCACACTTCTATGAAAGATCAAAAATTATTGAAAATGCAGAGTCATTAGAACCTTTTTCATCAATAAGGTTTCACTGTTGCATCATTTAGAGCCTTATTCATAAATAAAGTTTCAATCCTCAACATAATCTGTCATGTACTTGAAATAAAAGTATTAAGTTTCTGGATTACTAATATGCTATTTGTATAAACTAGAATATTAACCACACTTTGATGAAAAGTGATTGATATTGCAGAGTTGTATGTCTTGAATTTTAAAGTCTTTTGGATCATCTAATTTTTACAATACATAAATGCATACCTGCCAACCTGAGACAAGAGAAATTCGGAGTAAATTTTTCTGGATGGACTACGAGGTCGCAAACCACCGAAGGATTGGGGTAGTAGCCCGTACCGGGGGGTACACAGGACTTTAGGGTCTATTTTTATGAACAGCACGAGTCTTACCCATTTTGTCCTTCAAAAATGGAGAAATCAACGAAGAAGAAGAATATAGTAGTAGTAATCCAAAATAAATCCGAGGAAGTCCGGTAAATAACAAGCTTCCACGATCGCAGTCACCGCACAAGCATTGAAGAAAACACGCCAATCATACACTACATACATGCACTGTATACATTGGCAATGTATACAGTACATGTAGTGTATTAGTACAACGTCCGCACACACTTTATCGATATAGTTGCGCACATGCTTCCATGTATTAACTACATGCAGTACATGGATAATCACTGCGGAACTAACGATCGCGTTCGGGCTGCGCTGTGTATATCTTCTATGAGCGCGAGCGGATGTCGGCGTGATCTGGTTATCAGTGCTGTGTTATGCTTTAGTCTTATGCAACAGTCGTTTGTTTTAAAAATATTTTTAAATTACAAAAAATCGGAGTTTTGAGGCATGCAATCGGAATTCGGAGTGGGTATGAAAAAAGCGGAGTAACTCCGCCTAAATCGGAGTGGTTGGCAGGTATGTAAATGTAGTTTAAATGTTGCATCATTAAAATATTATTGATAGATTAAATGCCTCAATATCAAAAAGCATTAAGTTTCTGTATTACTAATGTAATGATATTGGTACGAATTGGAATTTCAACTAAACTTCTATGAAAGATGATCAATAACGCAAATTGCAATGTCTTGAATTTTAAAGTCTTTTGCATCAATTAACTTTATAATTCATGAATATAGTTTACATCTAATTTAAATTTTGAATCATGAGAATATTATTGATATGTATGGTTTCTAATTTGTATCAATAGAATTTATTCTTCATAAATAAAGTTTTATTGCCATATACTTGAATCATTTTTCATGTACTTCATATAGAAACATTCCATTTCTAGAATACTAATATCATTGGAGGCAGAAGCAAGCAATGTAATTTTGTACACTCTTCATTGTGCATTTCACTGTACATCTTGTGACATGCAATAGTTGTCCAATAGACATCTGTTAATGATAGAAGCGGAAAATGTTTCTAGCAACTTGATTTGTGACGTTGAAGTTCAGTGAAAAGTATATTCATGGAACAATTAGGACCTCGCTTTTGACAGGCGATTCACTCGTACTCTCCCTTAAAAAATGTGCCAACGATAAGTAGGGTGTACATTGTAAAAGTGCCTAATGGACATGGTACTAGATTGCAATTAACAATACACTTGCATGTGATTAATAATATAAAAGCTCCCTTATTGAGGCACTAGCGCACTGATTTGTAATGCACTCAACATTCAATTTCTTGTTCCCTTGTGTATTCAGTCTCCCCCACATGCACAGCTATAATCACTTCATGATTATGCTATTTCTATGGAAACCGTACCTCAAGAGAAATCGTGGGTACAATGACATCACAGCTTTGTATTTCTCTGTGTTAACGATTTGGGATGGTATCAAAATTACATCAGCTCAAGGTAAAAGCAGGATAACACATTCACATGAAATTAAAATAGTTTTTAAGATAATTAACTGTACAAAACTTAATATTGTATACAAATGAATATCTCAAATTTGTTTAAGCCTCTTAAAGGTAACAAAGCCTTAAATATGAACCTTTTCTGTTCCATATTGGTCATACTTATGTAGTACTCAAATAATACTTATTGCAAAAACAGAAGTATAGCAAGGGAAGACGGGGAAAAGACGATGTTACCCCAAAAAAACAAAAAAACAAAACAAAACAAAACAGAAAAATACCCCTCATGAGAAAGTGGGAAATTATAGATATAAATATACATGTAAGAATTATTTCCCAACAATCTTGTCATGGATCCAATTTCCTAGAAATAAATCAATCAAACAAGCGGAGTAAGTTAAACCCAACTTCACTCGTCAACACTATGGGGCAACAAGTGTCAATGTCTTTTATTCTCTACAAATAATTGTAACTTCTGTCACAAAATTATTGCATGAAATGAATCCAGTCATGATGTAAAATAAGAACAAATTATTGATTTCATACTGACATTTGACAGAATTTTTGGGTAATTTTACAGGAAAATAAAATTGACAATTTGCGCTCCATAAATCAGTAGATTGTATGCTTTTTTCAATTACTTATCAATTCTGCTCATGTTCATCTATTTCATGAGTTGTGTCTGGGGCTGTCATATTTTCAAGCAATCTGCTTACAATGACAGTCCTTCTTCCGCAAATAATTGTATAATGTTTGATGAAATTTAGTATCTATGAAGTTTATCATATCGTTTTTGAAAATAACAAATGTTATATATATATGTATAACTTTGCCTATTTATGATTCACTGTCAGAAAATGCTTATTGTATTTTGTATTACTATTGTTATCAACAAAAACTTGTACTTATATGAATGCATAAGAAAAGAAAATAAAACATTTCTGAACACCAGCATCTTGTATACTTACTTGCATAGTCGGATGAGAAAGCCTCATCGGCCCCAGGGTCACTTGATTCGCTGAGCCCTGTAGTAAAACATAATCAAAAACAGAACCATTTAATAATAAGCTACTTTATTATTTAATGGCAGACCTTACAAAACATATATGCTCTAGCAAACATTCTCTAACAGTAATCAAATTTACTCTCAGGAACTTTAAAAATGGATCCAACAATATATAATGCACCATACCTAACACAAGGCTTAGTACTAGCAGTGGTCTGGTGGCCAAGAGCCATCAAACTGCTATGTTGGGCAACCAACAACAAAAATAGAGGATCAACTGCCCAAAACCCTTGTCAGGAAAACTAAATTATTTGTTTGTTAAATTCATGAAATACATTTAAGTGCAAGTCTTGCTTTATTTTCCTGTTCACATAATTAGAAGCTATCTAAGGAAGACAGCTTAGAAATATAGATAGATGAAAAAAGAGGAGAGATTACAGAAGAGGAGAACAATTACAAGAAGAGAAGAAAGACAAAGTGAATTGCTTGACAGTAATTAAAGAAAGAAAGTTAGAGAAAAATAATATATTTTTTAAGTGATTGTTATTTACAGATTCAAGTTTGGAGTACAGGTCTCCCTAATATCAAAATAAGTAAAAGTAAGTTAGCATCAAGCCAAGCCTCAAACTGAAATGCAATACAAGCTCTGACCCTATCTCTGATGACTTGTCTATAATGGACTTGAAAAGCCCAAAAGCAAAGTACAGGGATGTCATTGGAGTAACAACCTCTCAAACATTCACCTGTCTACATTTTATCATAATAATTCATCCAGATTTATTATAATCATTATTATTATGGTACCAAAGTTCTTGGAAAAATAACATTTCTTTTACCAGTATATTTTGAAACAAAACATTATATGACGTAGTTCAGAATATCAAAAAACACTTTAAATCAAAATATTATTGTATGAAAACTTGAAAAGTGCACGTTCCAGAGTTCATTTAAAAACAAATATAGCACTACATTATTCACATATTTCCTAGTTGCACTTCATTAAGACCGAAGTCCAAGGTTGGAATGTTGTTGTTTTGTGTAGTTTTACATATGGAGAAGGAAACAATGTCATGTGGAGCAACAATACACATAAGAACTATCAATTATATGAGTATAGGGTGTTGCAATATCATCATTTGTTTCCTTCTTGTCTTGCCAAAATAAATGATTTTAGTTTGCTTTTCATGTCATGAACTTGAGATGGCCCTGTAGAAGGGCAATGGACTCTATAACCAAGGTCCTGGATTTAAAAACAAGGACCTAGTATAAATATCGGTCAGCGTCCTCTGTTAAGGCCTTTAAGGACTTAAGTTTTTTTTAAATCTAAATTTACACGTCCCTAGGATAGGACTTAAAGGCATGGGTTAATTCACTGGTTTTTTTACTGTAAAACCGGAAAGTTTCATGACATGATACAAACAAATTGTCAACCGCAGCAAGGATCACAGTAAGAAACTGTCATGAATCACAAAATTTACAAAAATTTGCTGTTGTGATTTCAATTATTTTGCCAAAAAATATATGAAATTAACTCTCACAAATTTCACAAGCATTTTATATTTGGAAAAGTTTCTGCTTTCACAAAACATTTTTTTAAAGAACAGGTAGTCAGTCACACATGTACACATATATCGTTCTGAATACCACAAAATTGTGTATACAATGGCTTACACACAAGTGGTTACCGGTAGGTACATGACTGCATGAAGTCATGAATCCAAGGAAAAGAAAAAAAATAAACAGAAGTACGTAGCAAACCTGCATTCCAGATTAAATAAATGCTCACTCGATCATCACCAGATCATCACCCAAGACCAAGACTCAAGAGGGAATTTCCCCAATACGTTTTTTTTCTCATAAATCTACTCACTAGTCTCACTGTCAATAACAAGTTATGACTTCTATCCTGTTTGGGCAATATTAATGTCTACTAGGATCTATGAAATTAAATAACAGTGCAATACCATCATATCCTGGGTTAAAAATCCCCAACCTACACATGCAGCAATAAGTGCAGGCTGAAAAGATACTACGTGTAGATTCAATGAATATCAATTGTTTTTAATAACAAACCTGATAAATGTCACTCTTGCAAATTATTTCTTACATCCCAATTATGCTGTTATTCATCATTTATTGTATGGTGTGTATATATTCTGTGTAAATAATTTTTCATTCAACCAATTGAAATTACAGTAACATATTTATGATTGTAATCGGTTAAAACTTAAAAGTTAAAATTTGTTTTAATATTTGTATTTCTTGATTCTTTAATATATATATTATATACATATATTCATTGTTATTCTACTTCTATCTACTGTAAGTGAAAATATTTTTATTTTTTTAATATTTATTAGCTGTAAAACACTTTCACAATTCAGACATAGGGCAGTGAAGATATGTTTTAAATAAATCTTGAATCTATGTTCTAAAATATCAGATACTTGAAGCATGAACATGGCATGGGCAACTTTCTAGGAGAAGAAAAGACGAATACATGGCATCAATCACAGAAAGGGGGGGGGTCATCGTAGGTCAATTCCTGAAACTTTATACTTTCAATCCAATCACAGGGCGAACCCTTTCTTCTTCATTACCAGCTTTTGAGGCAGGGTTTAAGGGGTTCATGGGCGAGAGGAAAGAAAGGCATTTCTTCTGATTGGGGTGAAACAACATTCAACATGATCCAGGGTTGAACCAACATGATCCCAGATTCAAAGTGTCGTCTAGTGTTTTGGCATTCTTCAACAAACGAGACAGACCCCTATGCATGTTTTAGAGGCAGATTTGGGCCTGTATGTAGTTGCTATCCTCAAATTGATATATGCCTCAAACATGTGTAAGGTGGAATGATAGATATTACAGGCATGATATTTCTGACAAAAGCTGCATTTACACTGCAAGCAAAAACCATCCTAACTACCCATAAACACGACGCAAAACCCAATTCGAAAAAAATACAACCACCTGGATTGTGTATTTTTTTTATACCGCTGGTAAAAACTTTACCAGTTTTTGCAGTGTGAACCGCATCTCCCACAGCCAAAACATGCCATTAACACTCAGCAAGTTAATTGTACTGGTTTTATGGGCGAGGCGATCCAAAGGAGGAGGGCCATACTCTACATTATATGTAAATTGTTGCCCATAAAGTTGAAATAACATTTGCTGATCTCTTTTCATAAAATGATTGTGACAATTTGATTTATTCTTGATACCGGTAGACAAGTTTTTACATCTTCTCATAATTTTATTCATCAATCTCTATGATTCTTCAGATTGATGAATAAAGTTCTGAGAAGATATAAACTTTATCTATTGATAATAAATCATAGTGTCACAATTATTTCATGAAAAGAGGTTAACAAAAATATATTCCAACTTTATGGGCCACAGTGTATGACAAATACTGTACAACTGTCGATGAACCCCTAACAAGAGAAGGTTGTCTGGAAACTCGACTGATATACCCATACGTTGGTGCATCCAAACAGATCGAGACTGTATCAACAGTCACGATTTTGACAACAAACCCTATTAAATCAGCTTCTTTTTTTTGTATCTGTCTAGAGATTACGACGACAACCTCCAAGACACATCTTCCTTCATCCACCAGAGCAGGGTATACATATTTTTGAATTTAGGGATCAACCTAGCTCAGAATCTAGTCCCCTACTCTAAAGAAAATCCAATATGATCCAAGATGACGGGTACCATACCACTCTAATCTTCACTTCCAACTTGTAAGTTGTAGAGGCGTCTTGGGTCCACTGGCAAAAGAAACTTGGCAGGGATGCAAAGGTCATATTTGTTCAATACCCGGCATGACACTAATGTAAATGGCAAGACATTTAGGCTTCATCTGCCACTCTTGACATGGGTGCAGTAGGTTGAATGGTGTTCTTTTTTTCTCCTTGAAATCTACTTGCACTGATAATGGTTGCTGAAATTAAAGCCATGGGAAAAAATAATTTCCAAAACCATGACAGTAGATCACAGATTCAAGCCCTAGCATGCTGAGAATGTCATTAAACCCCATCTGCCTCTCTTGACCCAGGTGTTGTTCAGTGGGTAGTGCCTGTAGTGCCTCCTTTAAATAGAAGCGCAATAGCTCAGTTGGTAGAGCAGTTGTCTCGTAATCCGGCGACCCAGGTTCGAAACCAAGTCGATGCGCTAGTGTCCTTTGATAAGGCATTAATCCTCATAAACCAGGTCCCTCTGAGTGGACCTAAAGCCATTGGTCCTCTGGTTGCTTACTAACAAGCATTTATGATTTCTTAGCAGTCAGGTAAAAAGATTTAAAAATAACCACCACTAAATAATGGTTGCTGGAGCTAAAGCCTGGGCAATACTTTAAACAAATCTACTTGGAAAGCACACAGATATTGTACAGGGCTACACTTTAAACAGATGCCTGGACTAGGCATGCCCAAAATTTAAGTTCTGGCCCCAAATGTCAATTGCTTTTAACATTTCAAACCAGACCTCAACAAAACAATTATATGGCACCCTGTGTTAAACATGTACCAAGAAGTGTGAACCTGAATATTTTTTTTGCTGAAGGGAGGGGGGGGGGGGGCTCATGAACAAGAGGCATTTATAGCTTTTATCTGTGACAAGTCTCCTGTGTCATAATATTTTCATGTTCATGGAAATATTATGTCAAGTGCATAAACAAACAAGACTTGAACAATATAAACACACCAAGGCCATTAAGGCCCGGTCACACAGCCCTCCACGGGCGTATCGCGGCCGAATCACGGCCAAAAATTTCTGCCCGTGAAGCAGACGCTGTTGGACGCGTTGAGGTCGCGATAAAGACGCGATACAGCCGTACTTTACCCGTCGTTACACGCGGTTGGCCGCGCGAAAAAGTTTTGGGCTGCCCAAAAATTTAGACCCTGGGTAATCGCGGGCGGTACACGTGGTACACACGCGGTAAAGACGCGGTACAGACGCGGAACGAACGTGCTAGGACGTGCTACGGCCGCGGTTAAATTTTAGCGGGTAATCGCGGGTGGAGCACGGTCATAGCACGTTTGTTCCGCGTCTGTACCGCGTTGTTATCACGTGCATTAGCGTGTGTACCGCGTGTAAGCGTGGTAGGCCGCGGTACCGCCGCGCTTCACCCGCGATAAGGACGCGGAACAGTCGCCGGCGTCTGTTCCGCGGGCATACCACGGGTAAACCGCGGGTAAGCCAATTTTGCACATTTTCCACCACGGGCAACCGCGGGCAAAAAAAAAAATCGCGAAATTTTACCCGCGATACAGACGCGAAAGGCTGTGTGACCGGGCCTTTATTAAAGAGGAAACGTTGTCCATACTGTCACAAAATTGTTTACAATGCACTTAATGAACCACAGCCTATTTGTACAAAATGAAGATGTACAGCTGTGAGTGACATGCTAGTGATGCTACATGTTTCTATCTCAAATTTAAGCTTCTGCAATATTAGTACATCATAAAACCTAACAAGAACCATACAGAATATCAGAGAAATATATCAATCTTCAAGGAGGGGTTGGGGTGTGTGGCTAGGGGCAAATGCATCTCAGGTAAATACCCAAGTGGATGCAGAGTACATTTCAAAAAATATTGGTCATGGGGCACCTGCCCCATAGCTGCCCCCCCCCCCCCTTTAAATTCTGCTACCAAAAGACACATTACTCTGATAAGGAGCGCTTGGGGTACACCATAACTGCTCCAATGATACATGCAGAGATGCCAACTTTTGGAAAACATAAATAGGGAGGATTTGTAACGGACACCAAATAATGTGCGCGTAGCGCACATCTCGAGCGCGTAGCGCCCGACCCATGCGGCCGGGGTCCAGGGCCCGCCTTAGGGCCCTGGAAGCTCTGGGGTTCTAGATGCTCTCTGGTGCAATCTGAGCCTTATTTTGCAGCATTTTACATGTGTATTTAGTTCAATAATTCCCACTTTTTTTTAAAATAACATACAAATTGTACAAAATGCATGATGAATTCCTTTCATTTATATGATACAGTGTTCGGTCTTATACTTCTGATACCATTTCTTGGTCTTCTTTAGCTGATTTTCCGCCATTTGGATTCTGTGTCAATATCCACGCATTGGTTACGGCGATCCATATGCTGAAACAATCTTTCGCTACTCTTAATTTGTCTTTTAATATAGTGGATTTACTACATGCTAAAGTTAACAGACGATATTTCTCATTCAATTCACAGATATATATACTGATAAGCGCCAAAAAAAAAAAAAAAAAAAAAAAAAAAAAAAAAAAATCATTTTTTTAATTTTTTATAATAAATCGGGAGGATAAGGATGGTGATCGTAAGGTCGGGAGTTGGGGTGAATTATCGGGAGCCTCCCGATGAAATCGGGAGGGTTGGCATCTCTGTACATGTACATGTTCAACATGCCTAACCTCCTTTATATATTTCCCATACTACAATATAGTAAATTACAGAGAAAAATAATATCAAATATCCCAAATTGATGAAATGTATCTCACCAGGACTCCCCTTGGTACCTGACCCGGTTACTAACCTCTTTCTTGTTTGCCCCATCATCCATTGCCATGGTAACAACTGATGCCTGCACAAGAGCGGCTTAGGAAATGGCTACGCAAGTAAGACCGATAAGATATTGTGCCGTTTGTGCGTCATCAAAATCATCATAAGTTTGTTTTTCTTCAAATCTGACAGATTTTCAAGACTTATAAATCTGAGAGGGATAATCTTCTGTCTTTTCTCCTCTCCCTTTTTATAGGCATATATTTTGTATTCACAACTGCAAAACAGCAGAAAATCATGATATGTTTTTTTATTTGATAAACACTGTTATCAGTTTCGATATTTTTTCTAATCCATCTGATTTCCAAGATAGATAAATGCAAGAGAGATAACCTTCGCCCTTTTCTCTTCTCTTTGTTTTGTGCAAAACAGCAGATATTTATGATATCAGTTTATAAAATAAACACTTAAATCTTTTACTATAAAGAACCCCAAAATGCTGTGAATATATTGTTTTGATACATATGTTGTTGATTGATATTCAGGATATCTTTCTTGTTGTGTACTTTCAGTTTGAAAATGGAAAAACTGAAAGTGATAGCTTCAAAACTACAAAGATCCTTTACCTGTATTCCTACTTATCCAGATGTACAGGAGTATACTAATTAATCTGAATAGTTGTCCTGCATCAGCTAGTGAAAATATGGCTGAAAGTAAACAATAGAAGTAGTAGTAGTAGAAGTAGCAGTAGTAGTACTAGTAGACTTTCTTTGATAACTAGTTCAGCACAAGGTCTATAACGAATGTAAGGAGATTCTAAAATATATGAATTAAAACTAGCTTTTAATATATGCATGCCTTTGTCAATGCATTTGAAAGAAACGTCCTTTAAAAGCTTGAAAAATGCACAATGTAAAAATAATTTGGAATATGAGGATGTCTGGCATGCCTTGTCCCTTTTTTCCCCCATCTCTTTACAAATTCTAACCATGTCCTCAAGTAAACTAAAAGCATTAATGTTTCAACATTTGTGCCTTGAATATGATGTAAGATTTTATCCTGGCAATTCATCTTGTATGTCCCTGTGGTATATACCGTATGGTGTTCTATTTAATTTAAGACAGGCTAGTCCATCACACAGGGAATCAGCCTCTGGCACATCCTGACATTTTCGAAAACACTTCTGTTCAAATTGCTTCTTTTTTCTTTTCTCCAGAATTTGTGACACTTCCCACGTATCACCTACATGTATAAGCTGACTTGTTACATATTCACTTTCCTTGTTATGGAGAATGTAATTGAATAAATACTATCTCACGACTTTCATTAGCATGTACAGCATGGATACCCAGACGGTGTGTGCCTGGGCAGGTTGTGTATCCGGACAGTTGATTTAAAACAGCGATTTGAAGAAGCTCACAAGCAATATTTCATATTATCTGCTAAGACTTCTGTTGGATAATATAATACAGGGCATTATTTTTCATGATGGTTAGTGCTACTTGATGAAAGCTGTGAAATCTGAAGCCAAAAAAAGAGTAGTCTTCAATGTCCGGACACTCAACCCCCCTTCATACCAGGAACATGTACAGGTGTACATATGGTACAGGTGTACATGGTATTTTCTTTCCATTTCATGAAGGTAAAGGCTCTTGATGCCATCAAAGTTCAAACCTCTAAAAGTGCAAGAAACTCATTGACATTGTCAGGTAACTTATAAATCTTTTTGTGGTGCATTTAATAAAGATTTAAAGAAACAAGACAAATACAATTGAGAAATACAATTACAAAAGCTGAAATTGTATCTGTTAAGCTTGGCAACCAAAATGTAATCAATATTTAATCAAAATTTAATCAAGATTTTTGCTGGAGTCCATTTGTAACACTTAACATAATGTCCAACTTTAATCGCTACACTAACACTCTATACCAAACCCTTACCCTAAGCTTGAATCTAACTTAAAGGGGAAGTCCACCCTGATATTAAGTTGGTTTCAAGAAAGGCAGAAAAATGAGAGAAATAAATTAATGAAGGTTTCAGTAACATCTGATTAAAAATAGGAAAGTTATTCATTGTTTTAATTGTCCTCAGTTGAAAACCGTTTCCATTAACTTTCATTTTCTTAGTTATTGATGACGGAATAGATTTGTTTCATACAGGGGGTTGTATAAAAACATATTTGCAATAATTATATCTAAGGTGAATGTATGATTGAACATTTTCTTAAGGGAAAATCAAAAGAAAAATTGAACTTTTTTAGTACAGGGTAAATGTGAGGGGACTTCGCAAGATACTACCTGATCCTCACAATTTTCTGCTTCTATTAAAGTCAACATGATATCAAGGTGGACTTCCCCTTTAAAACTCAATCACAATCATACATGTATATAAAGCCTGGATCCTGGAGTAGTCATTTACAGAGCATATCAAGTCTGATCAGTCATGTTGTAGTGTTGTTTCTACTTCATGATCAATCTCAATTGTGTAATCAAATACTAGTATATTCCCTTTTCAAGCTGCACTAAAGGTTTATCAACATCAATAATGTGTTCATAGTTATTCCTATTTTCTAATACAAATGTTATGATTATAATTGAATGACCTTAAACATTTGTTTTCTTTTTTTTATCCATACGGTCATTGATCAACTTTTGCATATGTTACCAACTTCATGAATTTTGTCAAAACAAAGTCATTAATGAAAATAGATCAAAACATTGACCACACTCCTAAAATCTCATCTACCTGTACAATAAATGTATACCTGGTAATATACATTCCACAATGTTGTGTAAAGTGCGTCTCCTTTAATGAAGGCGTACAACGTGAGCAATAATGAATCTTATTCTGAAGACAACACATTTCTTTCAAAACAGAAATCAGTATGCAAATACTGGTACCGGTAGATCAAAACATTGACCATATGCTCGTAGCTGTAAAATATAATTACATTCCACAATATTTGTGTAATAATGTGCCTCGTGTCATGGAGGCCTTCTCGAAGGATCGTTTTCCGAAAACAACACTTTACACAGTTCAGCTGCCTCCTCTCTAATTGGCAAGAAAAACAATACGCAAGGTCAAAGGCTTTCAGTCATCACCATGGCAACCAGTCTGATTGCGCTATTAGCTTACCAGGGCTCACTGCAGGGCAACAAAATACCTCCTTGGAATTGGACCTCTTTCATAAGGTTTAATATTAAGGGAAATACAACACAAAGTAAAGTAAATAAATCAGCAATGACTTGTCACTATAAAAACCAAAGGTCTCACCAAAGGTAACAAGTTTGTTTAACTTTAAGTGAAGAGCGATAAGGAAATGCAAGATTTGGAAAGACACAAGTGCATAGAAACAGGTGCACATGCAGTCCTATGACATATTGCATGAGTCTCTTATTTCTCAGATCCCAGTATTGACCGTTGATGTAAAACATTGGTTCTCATAAACAAATTAGCAACCATGCATGTCTTGCACCTAAATAAAAGTGCATGTAACAAATAGTCCCCTCATCAGAGCACTTTAATCATTAATGCCTGTCTCTATCCAGGGACCTGGGGGGTGTTTCACAAAGATCCTAAGTAGAACTTAACTCTAAGTTGGACTTAACAATTATGGAAAGCCATTAGCATCATTGAAAATATATTGTTAAAGGTATTTTAAAAGGCATAAAATGTTGATTCAAATCATTTATATTTTCTATTATCATGGGAGATTTCATGTTCTTGATGTGGAATTTATAAAAAGTCTAAAATACTTGAATTTCTGCTTCTGAATATATTTCATTTTAAAGGTATTACAAAGTTTTGGGAAATTTTGAAAAATGGGTGGATAGTGATTCTTGACAATTTTAATATATTTGGATGCCATTGTGGATGTATTAAAAACACCAGAAATTGTAGCCCCTAAAACACTTCTGCTTTCGAGAAAAATTGAATATAAAGATTTACCGGTGCTCCCGGTAAATTATGATAAATTTCAAATAGCTCCTACGGCCGTACAATGGTAGCTGCGACCATGAAAATTTCAGAGTATGTAGTTGTGGTATATAATTTCCGAACGAGAATAGCTAATCAGTCGATTTTAGTCAATAAACTTTGTTTTATAGCTTAATTAATATCTTGACCTTGAGAGGGAGCTATTCAACATAAAGTGTTCATTATTTATAATTTCATAACTTTAGAGTCGATTTCGACCGCGACAACGATCACTGAATATTGTAGGATCGTATATGCTTCCAATATGTTATTTTGAACCAAATTCATGACCCCATACCAAAACTTTGTATTACCTTTAAGACTCCAATGGCTGTCCATAATTTTTAAGTCCAACTTAGAGATAAGTTCAACTTAGGATCTTTGTGAAACACCTCCCAGATCTGCATGTAGGCCTACAATCTTTAATCATAACTGCTATATATCACATTTTCACAGTAATTAGTGGGATGATCAATGGACCTGCAGCAATTGCAAGGGTTTGAAAAAAATAACAGTTTTTAAGGGCAAAAATAAACCCTATAAAAAAATTAACAACTGTATCTTTAACGATGAAGCCAGCACTTGATATTTCTAATTCAAATTAATATTAGCTTGCTATCAAGAGGTTATGGGCACTGAGACTTTTTAGCTATATTGTGCATTAAGCATGGATTTTATTCGATCACAAGACCCATTCTTCAATTCCTCGCCACTTTCTAATGTCTAGGGTCTGTTACTCGGTTCATTATTTAATTCCTGAATTGGCTAAAACAAATACTAGATAATAGACCCCTCTCCCCGACAAGCATACATCAATAGTACTGAAGGATACTAAATGGACCTCCTTGAGAGAACAATGTGCACAGTCCATAGGTGTGTTTTCATCAGCTCAAGATTGCCAAATAGCCCGCTATTTCTGAGTTGGGAAATAAGCCTGAAGTTACAAATCGCGTCTAAATCGGCTCGAGACTCGAAACTCAAGCTCAAGATATTTTGCTCAGCGTTCGCGCATACAGTAGTGCAAGTCTTCGGGTCGGTGAAGACGCACCGGACAAATAGCTACATGTAGATATTTTGCCAAATAGCGGGATATTTTGCAAACTATCCCAAGTTATCTTGGGCTGACTATCTCGAACAAATATCCCACTAATTGCAACTGCAGGCTGATGAAGACGCAAATTAGCTGGATAATTAAAATAGCGGGTTATTTGGCAATCTCGAGCTGATGAAAACAGGCCTACTGCAAATACACCTTTCTTTGTTTGTTGTCCAAAGTGGGTGGGGGGGGGGGCTAGCTGAAAAGATAAACAAGCCTTTTCTAAACCTATTTTTGGGGTCTTTGTTTATTCTTTGGATTTTCTTTTGAAGGTTTCCCATTACACTTCTAATGTTCAAGGGATTGAGTAAACAGATCCCTTTTGTGGATCAGAAATTGATCAATGGTTTCTATTATTTGATGATCAGTTTACGCTCGTTGGTAAGTCACATGTTTAGATTCCCAAACATCATGCTATCCTAGGAGACGGTAGCAGGACCCATCTACAAACCCAACAAAATATTTGAAATTAAATAATGACAGAAGGGGGAAACGAGGTATCCATAGGGGAAATTCTTTTAAGATTATTTTTTAATGAGGAGCTGTCTATATTATTGAAATTGCTATGCACTACTGAAGGGTAGAAAGTAAATAAGGTGCAAACGCATATAAACATGTCTATCTGAATTTTGCTTTTTCATTTCCTAAATTTCTTCAGGTTCTTTGTTATTTCAAGCATATAATCAAAATTCCAAATCAAAACAAACAAAATATGAAAACAGAAGGGGGATTTTAAGAAACTCAGGAACATTTTGATTGGCTTAGCATATTTTCATATAGCACTTTGTCAATATCTACCGGTAATTGATTTTTTTAGTCTAGACTGAGAAAATCTCATATGCTGTTGTCAAGCCTAAAGCTCATTAAATTCATTCATTTAAA
>JAVYIG010007373.1:0-102900 GCA_035222895.1 Strongylocentrotus droebachiensis
AATGACTCAAAGACAGGGTTGGAAAGGGAAGGAAGAGCACCTGCTAAGTGATTCTGGAAGGCATCTGGTGGAATTTTGTGACTGAAAATATGAGTGTGGTCTTGATATTGGCACTGTTCCATGCTGTTCAATGCTCCCCCTCCCTCTTCCTGAATTTATAGTCTTGGATACAAAGGCATTCTCTCTCTTTCTCTCTCCCCATCTCTATCTCTCTCTCTCTCTCTGTATGTCTCTTTCTGTCTGTTTCTCTTTGCCTCTCTCTCCCCTCTTAGAGAAATTGTTTGAAATACGATTCAATACAAAATTTGATGGAAAAGGAGGTCTAATTGTTCAGGTACTTACATGTATTCTTATATCAGTGTATTTGTGATTTTTGGAGATTAAGGTGTTTCTTTAAAAGAACCAGACTTATACTTCAAGCATGCATTCATTGACTTGGGAAGAAGCTGTTTATACTTCCCTTATTTCGAACAGTCTATTGACTCGAACAATCAGGTTAAGTGGCCCTAATTCTATTGTGTATTTTGCACTGTATAGATAACAAGTGGGGACTCTTTCTCTTCTCCTTTTTCAGAGCTTCTATGTTATCTAATAATAAGTATGAATGGACCCTATCATGTATTGTATTTTATTGTATCTATTAAACTTCATTGATGTACATATTGTGTTTATAAACATATAAATCAATTTACAACGCAATCTAACAAATCAATGTTCTGTTTGGAAACATATGTATCATATAAATCAATTTACAATGTAATGTAACAAATCAAGATTCTGTTTGTAAACATGTCGCTGAGTCTTTACGAGGAGTCTTCTAGTTCTTTAATAATTATTCTTAATTCATTGATACACGTCCCACTGTATCTAAATGTACAGTAGTGGAAATCCACTCTTTTAGGAGTCACTAAGCATCAATTTGTTTTTTCAGTTGGATTGAAAGTTCATGCTTTAAAAAAGTTAAGAATTCCACTCTAAAAGAGCGCTATTTACCCACTTTTAGAAAGGATCACCAAATTGCAACAAATTTAATTTCCCTCCCTCGCTCCTGTCAGGCATAAATGGGTTAAATCCTTGTTATGGCATGTTGGTCTGAGGCTAGTCAAGTTTTCCTTGAAATTGATCTCTATCTGTGCAAAGTTGTAATCAATTAGCAAATTGTACTTGTACGTGTGCAGCCTGATCTAGTTTTGTTTTTGTTTTCAAATGACGTTTCAATATGTGATACAATATTATTTAAGAATGTGAATATTCATCACAAATTGTCAGGTTTTGTGTCTTTGAAATGATTATTGTACATCCTTTTTCTTCAGATAATTATAAGATTCCCTAGAACAAAACATTGAAACTTAAGTTCATCAGTTCATCATTATACCAGTATATAAAGAGCTTACATTTAAATGCATGTAAGAGTTTCTCTACAACTTTTTTTGTCCATGGCATAGTGCATTTGGCAACTTACAATTTAGTGTGTCTTCAGAATTTTCTAAAAAACTTGCCTTTATCAAAGATCTTCCAGTAGAGCAGTCATTTTTCTCTAAGATTTACATTGAGGATGTTCCAGTAATCTAGAAATGTATGCATTTTCTATCTTTCTTTTGTAAGTACTGTATACCTTGACAAATTGGCTGTGATGTGATGCTTGATTCCATTGCTGTAGAGGACATATGTAGAGATAGTGGATTATAAGATCAATTCTACAGATTAATTAATTAATTATTAATATTTGTTCTTTCAGAGTGTTGGCTGTGATATGATGCTCGACTCCAATACTGTAGAAGACATGTGTAGAGATTGTGGAGGGGATAACAGCACTTGTCGTCTGTTTGAAAATAAGTTTACAAGGAGGAGACTTCCTGAAGGTATGTATCCCACAGCCTATAAAAATCAGTTTATAATCAATTTTTGATGGAAAAGTCAAAGGCACTTTGTAATTTTGTGGCCCATAAATTACAGAGTCAAGCAAGCAATAATGATCATAACCAAGATCAAAAGTAGCACTTTCGTTGATATTTTGACTCGTCCAAACGATATTCAGACTATCAACGCTAATATTTCAACACATATATTTGAATCTTTGATTTACTTACTAATGCATGGATCAAAATATTTTGGATTTACTACTTATAAGTATCAAGAAAGAATAGCCAATGATTCCATGTTATTATCCATGTATCTCCATATTTTCCTTCTTGAACAGGTTATAATGACATTCATATCATACCAGCTGGAGCTACAAATGGACGTATTGCAGAGATTCGGGGTTCCCATAACTATCTGGGTAAGTCTTAATATCCATGCAGTTTTGTTAATAACTTCATTTAAGATATAACCCTAGATAAAATTATGCTTCCTAAACAAATTTGTTAAAATGATCCACCAAGGGACTTATAGAGATTGTGTCATATTGACACACTAACCTTATTAAGTCAAGTGCTTAAGAAGTTGAAAAAGGCTACAAAGTTTTCTTTTAGTTTTTGTTGATATTCAGATGAGTGATTATTGATTGGATAAAATACTGTTTTGATCTGGTTATATTTTGTAAAGGATTTAATAACAACAATAGAAACAAAAACAAATAGTAATTGGATTTTCCCTTTTTCATATATATGAGAGTTTCATACAATTATACAACAACAATAAAGTGATGTTCACCACAAGTGAGCTTGGAGAATGACTCTCAAGCCACAGAGTAAACAAGGGGGCATTAAGGGTGTGAAGCACACCTGACTTTTGAGGTTAATACCCAAAAGATTACAGCATTTGAACCTGAGCTACAGCAGACTTTGTAAAGTGATCCAAATTAAGTCTATTGTCAAAGCATATTTGACAAGTGGAATTTATACCAGAGTGATTTTCGAAGTGTTGCTTTTCATTCAGTAGCCATAAGGCAGGTTATAGGGGTTGGCGGCTAACACAGTATAAGTTAACCTTCTTATGGTATAAGAAATGGGTCTGAAAAGTATACTTCAGTGATTTATCAAAGGGATCTTATTATTCTTGTACCCTCTATTCTTATAAAAAGCTTGAAGGGATATGAGGTACCTGAAAATATCTTGGTCCAATCAGAAATGTTTTGAAAAGATTTTGAAATTATATTTCTCTATTTTACATTCTCTTTGCAAAGCTGATAGTACACCCTTTCTTCATTTAAAATTAATTATTCTTTATTAAGTGCAAATTTGAGCATAGAACAGCTCTCCAAATTAAACAATGATAGATTTATGACAAAGTTTATACATGTCAACCCCTTGTATATTGTGTAATTTTGAATGATATCATCTCTTTTTTAATCATAGAAAATTGTTACATTTCTTCTTGAAAAATCTCCCCTGAAAATGTTTCTACTTGATTTGTTATGTCCTATTTTTCTTCAAATCTGTTGGAATAAGGGATGACTTGACAAGTACTCGGGCCTACTTGTATAGAAGAGAACTTTGAACTGACAGCTCAACAATATCCAAAGAGTATCAATATACAACAAGGAATGTAGAAGTATCGGGTGTAGCATTTCTAAACATGCATGACTTTATGAATAGAGATTTGTGATGAGGATCACAAAGTCAACATATTTTCAGACTTTTTCAATTTCTTTTTTTTAAGAAGGAAAAGTTCAACAACAACCTAGAACTTCCTGAACCCCTTTCCAAAATGTTATCCTATCCCATTTTACCTTATTCAAAAATCATAATCTTTTTGAGCTAGCCTTTAGGCATTTTTTGTTAAGGATGCTGAACCAAAAGTAATGAGTCATGTTTAAGCTATAGCTACCAGTGAAAAAAATCTAGGTTCGAGATTGTAGGTAACACAAATATGAATTTCCCAGGAATATTGAGTTAACAGAACATTCGTACATTGGCAGGGAAAAAATTACTTAAACAATTTTGGGGCTACTTTTCAAGCTTGCTTGCATGAAAATAACACTCTTTAATTTGTTTTGCTCTTTTAAGACTTTCGGGGCTCTTTTGGGTATTTCGGGGGCTAATTTGCCCCGAGTCCCCATGTATTTTCCCCCCTGTACATTAGATGAGATTGTAGCAGGGACAAACTTCAGCACAATCATAGTGTACTCCTCACATGTCATTAGATGCAGAAATATCCTCTACTCTGTTTGTAACAGTCTATCTTGTAAATGACTATTTTCTGGAAGATGTGACAAAGGGGAGCAGTTCATGAATTGTCCTTTGAAATCTTTGTAGGGAACTCACTATTAAAAAACATTTTAGAAATTCTTATTTCTATTCCACTCTATTCAGATTTGAGTTTTGATAGTTTGATATCATATTTGAAATGGATGGAATTTATGAGGGGGAGTCCTATATCAAAAGAGAAGCATTAAAAAAAATGAAATGGTAGCGGTGTTCTAATATTTCCCTTTATGAAGACAGCTTACAGTTCTTCATAAGAATGAACACACAGCTAGCCAGTCAGGTCACATTAGGAATCACATCTTTGTTGAATCATTTATTATTGATGTGTTTTTAATCCTAATGCCTCGGTAAATGACATATCTCATTTATCAAATGTTTGCGATACAAAATTCCAGAACTGTGATACACATCATTACAATAGAGCTTACACCCATACAAGAATTGCGCGAGATGAAAGAACACCATGTTTTGTGGTACGAGGTACTACAGATGTGGGGACAATACAGCATCAAGTAATAAATCCTACTATGCAAACACTAATTTTGTGATAGAAAAGATGAAACCATGCAGAGATATTCATGTCTTTCATTCCTTTGATTTGGAGTTATGCTGTATCCTTCAAGAATATGTATTATTGGTATATTTTATGTCATGGTACCAAAGTCCTTTGACATCAAAATAGGTCTTAATATCTATACCACTATAGCATGTTATATTGATTTGAGCTATGTTTTGTTCTTATATGTGGAGAATACAAGAGATGTTGAAAACATGTAAGCTGTTTCATGCCATTACTAGAAAATGAGTTGTCAAATATGATCTTCTGGACCCAAATTAAGTAGTACCTCATGGATTAAAAAAAAAAATACACTGATCAACTTGATGATTTTTTGATGAACGTTGTTTATTCCTAAGTGACACAGAGAGTGTGCTTTAATGATGATATCACTTGATGTATGCGAAACACAATTAATGCTAAAACCAAGAGAACATTTAAATCTAACTTTTATTAACATGAGATATATGATTGATCAACTACTGTAATATAGTCAAGGTATTCAGTGATAATGTTGATCTTCCAAGAGTCTGGACTCTAAAAGGCTCTTAGAAGAACATTCCACATTACACCTTGAGTTACTATGGATGTTTTGATTATGTACTGTCAATCTGGAGTGCTATACAAATTTATTCTGTGTCTAACATTTTGACACTTCAATTCCATTTTGGAAGAGGTGTCCTCGAACATTGTTTGTTATTAGCATCCCTGAGCCCCTGGATGGTGGGGAAATTACAGTTGATTCAAGTGGGATAGAATACCAAAGAATGGTGGGTGTTTAATAACATAATCTCAGCGTCATTAATGTTCTATTGAGAAACATTTACTTCTGACCCAACAGTGAACATTTGAATTGCTTTCTTTCTTTTTCTATGTCTGTCCAGTTATCCTTGATGTAGCTATCATTTTCTCTCTCCCTCTCTCTCTCTCTCTCTCTCTCTCTCTCTTTCTCTCTCTCACCCCCTACTTCCCCCTGCTCCCCCACATACTTTATCTCTTTCTTCTTTCTTTCATGTTTTCTTCCTTCACACTATCTTCTCTTTCCTTCTCTCTCTCTCTCTCTCTCTCTATCTTTGTCGCTCCCTTCCTCCTCCTCATTCATTTCTCAAGCAATATGTAATATTTGCTATTAAACACTTAAGAAGTTTGTAGGTCCAGTGATTATATAACCCAGCTAGCAGGAAGGGATAAAGGTTTTTCTTTTCACCATTTTTGTTTGTAAATGTAAGTGATTTACTGTTTAAAAGACCATTACTTAATTTCAAAATACATTTAAAGGAGTCATAAGAGCAAAAAGTTGATGAAATTGTCCTTGTCAGCACTTATGTTATCACAGAACTGTTTGCTAAATGGAATCTTACAATTCTGTATAGAAGCCTAGAAAATAGGTCAAATAATTTTCCAATTATAGAATTTAAAAGTTAAAAAGGTATGCACTTAAATAGTTTAAAATAAGTAATTCATCTAAGAGAAATTTAAAGATTTCATAAACCTTAAATGTGTTTTTCCAAACTATAGGATTAAAGGCAGAAACCCTTTGAAGTCTTACTTGTCAGTGTTTGTCCTTGAAAGTACCCTACATGAATTAGGTATAAATTCATCATAATTTGGGGTTTCTAGAACAAGAATAAAACTATGAATTCCATTATAATTTGAGGTCTTACATCAATTAGAATACACAGACTTCCTGTCCCGTGTTTGCTTCTTTGTGTTTTGTTTTTAAGTGTCTTTTCTTTTGTGAGACAGGAAGTTTTTGTCAAATTGAAAAACAAAAGCCTATTATTGAGCATATTGTGGATCAGTGAACCACATATAAAGCATTACTTGCCCATCATTAAATTCTGATCAAATTCCATATTTCCTTTATTCAGAGGTGTCAGTGATTTCCTGCCTAATGTATATGTGTGCATTCAAGGAGATTTAATGCCATCGTGATATATATTTGCATTCGTCTTTGAATCAATGTGCATATTCATATTTTATTCTGGTTGCTTTCAAAAGACCTTTGCTGCCTGATTAGGTTTTGTGTGATGATATGTTTGCATCCATATTGGTAGCTGAAGGTGGTTTATTTTTGTAGGTGTGTGTGTAAGTTAATTGCCCTAAAGTATTATTATTTTTAGGGGTGGGCGGGTAGAAGGTGCATCATAAGATTTTAGAAATTACTTTTTCATGTTTTTTTTTTAAATTCTTCTCTAAAGATGTAGATTATTTCTGTTGCATGCACACATAGTCTTCAGCAGTCATTACAATTTTAAATGTCTATATTTGCATTAATCGGATAAGCAAGCCTTTCAAAATTGCAGTTCACATTTATATTTGAAGACAATATCTAAAGCAAAATGTGGAGAAAAAAAATCATGCATTTTCCCCTTTCCTTTTCAGAACTCTTACATCCCACTATTGATATTGATCACCCACATGGGAGAAATCCCCAATTAATTGCTTCATGACCAGTTTTTATATGTAATTAGCCCATGTCAATGAATTTCATATGTTGTAGTTGCAAGTATATTTTTGTGAATAGAATTCTTGCCACTTGGGGACAATTTTGATTGATTAATTGGATGTCTGCTCTATGTCTGCTATATAATTGCACTATTTGATATGCATCAGTTGGAAATCATTAGGAGAGGAAAGCAAACTCTATGAAGATCTTTGAATTCATTACTGCTCTGTTTGATAGATGTCATATTTTCCATGAGCTGTTCTCTAATATTATCAGGATGTGAAAGGCTCCAAGTAAACTTTATCAAATTAAGGCTAGAAATTTATTGTGTGAGTCAAATACTGACTCTTGGCTTGTGACTGCTTTTTAAGAAAAAGGAGTTTTAATATACCTTTGCGAAGCTCTGTCTCTTAAAAGGCTTTATAACAGTGTGTCAGCTGAGAGCAAGAAATGTATTTATTCACATATATTTTACTTTGAAACAGAATTAATGCCATTCTGGGCTAGATATCAATCCATAAGATTGTGATATAAGTTTGAAATTATCTAGTCTGCACAAATTTTTTTGTTGACACTAACCAAAGTGTAAACAAATTTCATGTTAAAGGTACTATGTCCCTTTTGCAGCCAACCTCAAATTCTGTAGAACTTTGCAGGAATTATGAATATGTCATGTATGTCCTATCTGTAAAATTTAAACGTTAGCATGTGTCCTCATATTCAAATTATGCAAGGAAACCCGTTTACTTGCTAGACTTCACTGTCAGACACTATTGAGTGACTGAATGACTTTTTTTCTTCTTTGGTTATAACATACATGAAAAGAGTTGTAAAGGGTACATGAGCATTTGTCTACATCATTAACCCACTTCTTGTGATGGCCAAGATTAAACTGATTGAATCTTTGCGCAGCATAATACGTATGACCATTCGGTACAATTGTCTGAAAATCAAGACTATTACTTTTGGGCTCTATAGCCCTAAAGTCGATTTGACAACTAATAGTCGTTATTTTCCCACTTGAAGACATTTTCAAGCCCCACCTTTTTTAGGGAAGTTCTAAATTAGTATTATCTTTCAAATGCAGTTGGAATTTAACTTTTTCATTTTTTGGGCCTGCAAATGGGACATAGTACCTTTAATGGTATAAATTGCCCCATCCATAATATGACACATTGCTTAATTTCAGTACAAAAAAGTTGAAATGCAGTCCTATATAAATGTCATGCATACAAAGTTTGAAATTTAGTATTTTCCAATTTTTTTTGGAAGGATATCTACTCTTGTGATAACTCAGGAAGTTTGATTCAAGTTATGAATGAAATATCCTTGTTGGTTATAATAGCTGTAGTATTGATTGTGGTTCTTATTGTCAGTTTGGGTTCAATGGAAATTGTCAATCAATAATAGATCTTAGTAAATGATGAAACACATTTAACTAATTAACTTAATTTTAGTAAAATTTAACTAATTTAAAGTAAAGCAGTGGATACTTTCTTGGAGATATATTTGCAGGTACATGATGTACAGAGATTCTTTATATACTTGTTGTTTTGTCGAAATTACAAACAATGCATTGAATCTACAAAGATAAACAAGGTACTATGGTTTACTTGTTGACAGAAGAAATTTCAAGTTTGGAAATTGTACCATCTGGATGTATCAAATTTTGCACATGTTGGTTAGCGGAAAACAAACAAGAAAGTAATAAACATCTGTATAGCATTTGTTCTACTAAACTAGTTGCTTGTAAATTAGATTGAATATTTAGGCATATGTCTGCAGAATTAGGTTGTATTTTTCATTCAAACGGGGTTGTATCCATGGTAATTGTAAAAGCACATGTCCAAATATTTGCAAGGTATGAACGTTTAGTGGATTATGTATGGTCCTGAAGTTATAAATGCGAAAAAAGAAAATTATTACAACCTGCAAATCAAGGTTAATACCTTATATCTGGATGATGATTACAGCTTAATTGTATGCATTAGCATTGGATTACAGTAATTGGCCTAAAGGAAAGAAGAAATTAGAAGAAGTAGGGAGATAGATATCCTAACGAGGTGTGACATATAATAGAGCAAGGATTCTTACGTAGGATCCAAACATGTTAAATGTTGTTTGAATCACTGAAAAGATTAGTCCAATAGTAGCTCGTTCATTCGTTTGTGTCTCCTTAGATCAAGATTAATGTAAAGTTCCTAAATTACTTGAATCAAGTTCTTCCATCGCCTGATGTCTGCGATGGCCGTCCCATTTAAAAGGGCCAGGTCTCGGGACACAGTAACAGAGTGTAGGTTTGTTAAACAATCTGTGAAATCATCTGACATGTGAGCTAGCTTTCGCTTGCTTTGTGACTGCAAAAAAAAAACAGAAACAAAGAACAACCTAAGAGAAGGAATGAACCATTTACACAATTATATGATTATTGTTATTCTTTGTTGGTTATATGGACAAGGTAGAACCCTCTTCAGCTTAATGTTTACCTATGTTTCTTGTTGATATTCTTTCAGCTCTAAGGAATGTCCATGGAGAGTACTACTTGAATGGAGATTTCAGCATAGATCTTCCTCACTCCTTCAAATCAGCCGGTACCACCATGGACTATGATCGCAAGGTTGGAGCACCCCAAGAAAAAGCAGAAGTCATCACATTCCTTGGACCTTTAGAAGAACCTCTCTTCTTAGTGGTGAGTTAGAATTCAATCTTTCTAACGTTTTATTTCTGAGATAGTCATATCAATGATTCAAGTTTACTTCATTTTTAAGAACTTTAAACCAAAAACTTGTTCACTTTCATGAATTTCAACATTTTGTGTTGTGTCAATTGTGATTAAAATATAATGGAACTTTAGCGAATCTGACCCACTCATGAAATTCATGAACATTTTATTCACACGCAGTTCCTGGCTTTGTATTAATATGTATTTCCAATAGGATTGACACTGAATATTTTCAGGCCCAGCATTTATATTGAAAGTCTTTGAAGTGATATCAAGATTTTACATTTTGCAAATGACAAAGCAGCTGTTATTGAAAGGTAGGAAAGGTTATCAAGAGAACAGTGTGGTGTAGATCCTGCAAGATACAAAGTTTTCTTGAAAAATAGAAATACAGTGTATGAAGCCACAGAGACTGAAAGAAAAGGAAATTAGAGAAAAAGAGAGAGAGAGAAGGAGAGAGAGAGAGAAGGAGAGAGAGAGAGAGGGAGAGAGAGAGAGAAAGGGGAGTAGGGTGGAGGTTAGGAAGTCAGACACCGAAAGAAAATCAAGATGTAAACTGAGATGGTGAGAATGTTTAAGAATTCTGTTGATAATGCACCTGTCCAATATCAGTTACCTTACTTAACATTATTAAGTCCCATTCTCTTTTTATCTAGCAATATTGTGTTTAAGAAAAGTGACTTAATTCAATCCTTTTTTGAAAGACATTGTATTCCTTATACAAGATCTGCTCAGACATGAAGAGAATCTAAACAATTGTACTTGATTGGATTGACCATGATTTCAAAACCATGCAATCTTCCACCATTGCAAAAGAAGGATGATGGTGGACAACAAAGTTCTGTCTTCAAGGTGTATATATTTCACCTTGGTTTCAACAAGAACGTTTTCATCACATCTGTGGGGATGGTTGAAAGAACTGCTAACCAACAAATGATGTGTTAGGAAATGGTTCTATTTAGGGACCTCCTTTTCCATTACTCTCACACTCTCGTAATCCTCTGGCTTTGTACCTTGCTTCCTCTGCCTGAGGTAGTAGATATCTTAAAGGTACAACTTTGAAAATGTGTGTAAATCAACTTTCTTTGCTTTGTTATCTATTCTAAAATGTTTGAGAGAACAAAATGGGATGGTTAATGTTAAGAAAAATAAAGAGATAAATGATAATCTAACCTAAACAGGGCTGATAATGTTCTATTTCTCAGTGAAACTGCAAGATAAGTTTATTCTCAGTATCAATTATGGCCTCTCATTTTGCATTTGCATACACCTGTCAAATACACAAGTTTAAGTGATAAGGAGGGATCAGTAACCATTAAAACTGCCAGCAGTTGTCTTTCTCATTTTTGAAAGAAATTTGTTTATACCTTACGTTAGATGTTTTGTGTGACTTGGAATAAACCTATCCAACTTATTTTAGTAAGAATTGCTAATACTTGCTCAAAATTTTAAGTAATGAAGATCGACTTAACTATTCCTTTGCTTTGAAAATGTAGTCCCAGGTGACTTTTGATTCAATTTTTTTCTTTTTTCTGTTTACCCTTTTCTTTTTGTGAAAATTGGTGTTCATTTTTCCAAATTTTATGTTTCAGTGATACGTATTATAGAGTTCAAAATCTGTGACACTGCCATTCCACAATTAAAATAACTTCTCAGAAATGGTCCTTGTTTTTGTCAATGAAAAACCTTTACTGTCAGCAGGCTCACAAAGTAAATTCTTGGACCCCATTCAAAACTATTGCCATCAACCAGGGCAATTGAAGCCAAAAGTTAATAACATGAATTACCTGGGCAGACATTAGGTGATAAAATATATTGGCCTCCAACTGATCTAGTTCCCAAAATAACAGTTGATGTCATGATCAATCTCAACCCCAATATTTGAAATTTTGTGTTTTACTTTGAAATCATACAATAGCAATTTATATATTGGTTTTATTTCAGCTTAATATAGACTTTCCACGAAGAGCAGATTAACAGAGCTGCCAACTAGTACGGATTTCCCGTAATTGGTACGGAAATTAACGACCATTACGGAATGTTGTCTCAAATTACGGATTTAAAAAATAAAAATGATTTTTTTTTTTTTTTTTTTTTTTTTTTTTTTTTTAATTTTCAAATATGATTTATAGTAGCTCGCTGAGAAAGACAGAAAAGTATCAAGTTTTCTCTTAATAGAAGCCATTTTTCATGGAAAACGGTGTTGTGATGTCTTGAAACTCAATATTTAACAACTTTGTGTGAGTATAATCACCAAAAATGTCAGATAATCATACGCCCATTCGTCCGCGCAGTATTGGCGTGCCGTTTTTTTTATAGATTCATAGCGCCGCATAGGAAATTACTGATTTATACCCCAAATTACTGATTTTGAGCCTTGTGATTACTGATTTTCTGTGCTGGAGGTTGGCAGCTCTGGATTAAGGCAACATATTTGTGGATAGATAGATTCAAAGAGTTACTAAAAACACACTTCTCGCTCTCTGTATAGAATGAATTTGGACAATTGTAATATTTATGGGATGATAGAGAAACAGTAATACAGTAGGATCAAACATGGGAACTCATGGTTTATAATTTCAAAAATGGGTTTCCTAGTGTATTTAAGCTAACCATTGTCTTCAGAAACCAGTTAATATCTGTATTAAGCTTACTGGACGGAGAGAATTCAGTTGTCAAGTTAGATGTAAAAATATCCAGCTCTGAACTTTTCCATTTTCTTCAAAATAGGCATTTTTCAGATTAATAAACTTTGTATTCTAACTATTTTGTCACAAAGGAGACCTATCTTTTGTCTGCTGGAGGGGAAGGATACCTGTTTAAAATTCAATGTTAGGCTTTAACAGTCCTTGATTAAGATGCAATGTCATCATCCGCTTGTATAAAAAGAGCATTGTTGAGTTTCCTCATGTGTCATCATGTCTATGCGGTTGCTGCAGTAACATGAGCTTGCAGGTGAGAGAACATTCATGTCCTCTCTAATATCATGGGTTCAACAATGAGTGCAAGACAATACCCTTCCTGGCAGTCTCTGCCAAATTTCACTGATGGTTCAGTCTTCTGACATTTCATCTTTAAAACAAATCATTATTGTTGTTATTTTTGTCTGATGAATGTCATCTCAAACTCATAGTTATTATGATTTTTAACAATTATAAGTTATTATGGTCATTTTGATAAGGGTGATGAATAGCATTTCAAAAAATAACAGCAGGCATTAAAATGAATATATTAATATCATCAAAATCCTTTTTCTTTCCACTATGCCAATAATGGAAACCACAATTAATAGCAATAGATGCAAATATGAATTTAACAACGCATATTGTAACAGCTTTATTGAATACCTTTTTATAAGGTAATTCAACTTGTCCTTCTTATTACGTAAGACGTGAGCCTTGCCCTTGAAAAGTTAAAATCAAATATTAATCCTTAGACTAAAAATAGAAAGTTAAACCAAAGCTTATAGATTCAAAAGTTTGACAAGAAAGATGGTAGACATGGTACTTGAGATTGTTTTGGTATATCCATAAGGTCATGTCGTTACAGATTCATGATTTGGATCTCTTGTGAGACAAGCAGACGTTTTAAGGATTAGGTATCTTGTTGTTAGACACTCAGGTATCTTCCTCTCAATCGCATCTAATCCCAGATGAGTGATGTTTTCATGGTTAATAGCTCCAAAGCTATCTAGCCTCTAGTCTATTAGTCGCTGAAAGAAGGATATTCATATCTTATAGTCTGTAATCTAGTTACCTGCTCTTTTCTTATTTCTACAGTGTGAGCTCAACTGTCACTCAATATAGGGCAACCACACCACACTCAAATAAATGACTTCCCTGATGCATACAATTACCATATAAATGATGTAGTTCTGTATTATAATTGTGTTTTAGTTTTAAATGTCTTGTTTACGTCTTGCATTTTGTTATATTGGGAATTTTAATGTTTTGTATTTTCCACATTTGTCATTTATGTTATGGGTCCACCCACTTCTCAATGTATATATATTGTATGTGATTTTTTATGAAATAATAAATGGAATTGAATTGAAAAAATATCAAGTACATTTGCCTGTAAAAAATAATTACTAACCATTCTTTGTGAACTTAGTTTCTAAATACGATAAGATCACTCATTCAGATGTCTGGTTCTCAAAGTATTATATAAATATTCCCATTGCTTTATTGTCTTGACACATTCCTGTTAACATTAACATAAAATTATGTCACTAAGTCATATTTTGGTCAGGTGCAAGTTATTGTGTTTTGATGTAATGGAATTTATCCTTTAATATGAAAAGCAGGAAGGCAAATTTTGAGTCTGAAATTTGATGGTCAAGAGTTGTGAGCTTCATAAGAAGAGAGAGAGAGGCTTATCATTCTGCCATGATGCTCAATGTCATGACTAGGATGTATGTCTACCTCAAGACATCTATGTCAGACATCACTATGGTGTCTAATCCTCGATGATAGCTTCTTCCATGGTAACCAAACCCTTATCTGTCAACTAAATATTATGCAGATCTCTGTGATGTATGTTTGGCCCTACAGATCTGAATGTAAAACATTCATATTTCCAGACTAAAGCCATTGTTAGACAGGTATTAAGACAAAGTTTGGGTAAGACATACTAGAAAGATCTTGAAAATGAAAATATTTGGATTTTTAGATCGTTTTGGGAGACAAGAAGGTATCCTATCATTACTATTGTTGCTTCATGTTATGGTTTAATTTGTTTCTCACATTTTGTTTTTGTCCTCACTTTTCTCTACGATTGCATTTTGTTATGATTTTTGTATTTTCAACATTGAAGACTATTTTCTGTAAGACCGATGGGTAAATGAATTGTACAGACTGGGTTCATATCACTTTTGTATAATATAAACACCCAGTGTTTGGAAGACTATATTTTCCATGCCATAGGGTAAATCAAATATACAGGTTTTTGTGGAGGGGTGAGGGCAGAGGACTCCTCACTTCTGTATCATACAAACATCCAGTGTTTGGAAGTTGTTATCACTGGTAATACCATCACTGACACACACATGTCTGTGCTATCTTGTTATCATGTTCATGACATGAAGATCTATGATGGTGGGAATGTTCATTGCTTGTAACGTTCAGTCATGTCCCCAACAAAGGACTGATGGAGGAGTTATTCAATCATTCTTGATGCCTTCTTGGAACAGACATGTACGTAGGATAAGGAGGGAATGCCAAGATGATAAGTGGTTGTGTTCCAATCCACTCAACAGCTCGAAATAAATAGTCCAGATCTAGGTAACAGAGCTGGAAAAGTGCATGATCCCTTTGATAATGCCAGGTGCATGTTCATATATTGTTGAAGAAACTTGAGTAACAAGTGTCATGTTCTCCTAATCATGTAATCAAAAAACGTTTGTTTTTGTCTCTCAAGAATACTTACTTACTTATCTATTTAGAAAATGTCCACAACAGTCTTTATCTTTTTGAAAATATTCCATTTACAAAATGTTGACTATTGTAATCTTTCTTGCAGTATGGAATCAATTTCAGAAACACAATTTCATTAACATTACTGTGTTTTTTATATTCGTTCATAAATATTGGTAAGTGATGCTCAGGATTATTTGTTGTAGTTTTGAGGTAATGTTATTCTTGTTCTTGTAATACTTTGACTATCTACAACTTATCAATATTAGCCCATTCAGACGTGAAGCTGTATAATGCAGCAGCAACAATTAATGAGATGCTTGTACAAAAAAATGTCACATATTTTTTTAATTATAAGTGATCTTGATTTTACTCCAGCATTTTTTAAATTCTTGTTACATATTTGCCTTTTGGTTTGTTTGTTTATATTTTTTTTAGGGGGGGGGGGGGGGGGGCTAGTTCAGACTTTATTTCACTTTTTATTCTTCCATAGGAAGTTTATCTAGATGGAAATAGAAACTACCGGTAGCCATGTTAAATTGCACATGTGCAGCTAGAAGGTGCAAATAGAAATACAAAGTTCAGGTTGAATTTGATTTATCTGGTAGCCTAAATTTGACCTAGTATCTCACACCTGTATTCTTGTGAAGTTTATATGTATCTTACAAGTCCATCCTAAAAGTGCAAGCCAACCATTTCACGTTCACAGTTAAACTAATGTACATACATAACTTGATTTATAATGCATAATAGGATTAGGTTAGTCTGTAACACAACCTGAAAGTGTTCCCTGTTTGAAAACCCCAGCTGTTTATCTGCTAGTACACATGATATTCAGGTTCCAGATAAATTAATTGAAACATCTGATTTCACGGTGGCCATAATAAAAGCACATGTTTCATCAAGTTACATGTACTTTCCTATGAACTTGTGAATATACTCATACAAATGGTAGGGGCAGTTAACTTTTAAATTGATTTTTTGTTATAAGTAATGACCAACATTCAGCCTTCTGCTATTTTGTGCATGAGGGCTATTGTGCACTGGATACAAAGTATTTCCTTGAAAAAAATGAGAAAAAAGCTGCTAAAATTGTACCTTACTTTAGACTTTTGACAAAAATCTAGAAGCATTTAAATTCTGAAATAGAATGTACATTTTGCATTTGCTTTGCTTTGCATAAAGATTTCCTTAACACGTGCAAGAGTATGCAAGACCATACCAATGTAATTCCCAGTTTCCTACAAGAATGGGAAGAGTTACTTGTATGGGCAATGAGAAAAAGGAAGAGGAGGGGGGGGGGGGGGCTTTAAAAATTTGACCTACACTTCCGATGCCTTTGTCTACTAATAAGCCGAGGATAGCTAGGTCCCATGATATTAGCAAACAGCTGTATGCCAGACACATAGACGAGTGCCAGGGGGATGTCCAACTCAACTTGTACTATATCATCCTAGCTGGTAGCCTCCATGCGGCTACTTTGTAAAAGATAGTACTCCATGTTTAGATACACTTTTAAGAATAAAAAACTTTCACCTTTTGAAATATGTGAATATTAGTACATTGACCTCTTCAATCATTCAGATTAAAATGTTCATCTGAAAATGACAGACAGGTCACACATTACCTGATATTGACAGTGTTTGGTTTGTGATCTGTTTGTACTTGACAAATTACAAATGAAAAACATGTGCTTTTTAGTGATGTTATATGTTGGACCAGATAGGAAAGTAGTCCGGCACTACATCACATCGACATTACCACTTCAGCGAATTTGAAGTGCCCATACGTATAGCGATTACAACTTTCAAAAATTCATAACTTTCTTATATTTAAGCAGATTTAATTGAAACTTTCATCAGTTTCCTTCTCTGATTTGTCTGCTTTCTTTTAGAGTGGATGTCTATTTGGGTGAGATTTCCCTTTAAGTAGTTGGTTGGGGACAAAGTAATTAACTATGTCATGCGAATGTATATCAAGGTCTGTAAATTGAGACTATGAAATTCCTCTCTGACCAAAGCACCTGTCACTCTATCTTGGTAATTGACTACCAGTGGAATGTGGCATAGCTGAGAACATAAGGCCAACTTCTAGCCAATGAAAAGAGATTAGAAAAACAGAATAGAATGCAAAGTAAAAGTTAGTAGCCTCGGTCTCCAGACCTTCCCTTGTGTCTGTCTCTTGTTATTGAAAAAAAAAAGTTTGGGGGCCAAAGCATGAAATTCGAAAATGAAGAGTTGCATTCTACATTTATATCTGTTATTTGCTTGGTCCGTAAGTAATTTTTCACTGAATAATTATGAAATCAGAGAACATAAGCATAGCAGAGAACATAAGGCCAACTTTTAGCCAATGAAAAGTGATTTGAAAGACTAGAATGTAAAGTAAAAAGTCTGTAGTCTCTTTGTCCAGACCTTTTCTTGTGTCTGTCTTTTGTTATAAACAAAATACAAATGTTTGGGGGCCAAAGCATGAAATTCGGAAATGAAGAGTTGCATTCTCCACTTAAATCTGTTATTTGCTTGATCCGCAAGTAGATTTATCACTGAATAATATGAAACCTTTTATCAACATGAATCAGAATTTGCATGGATTTTGATTGTGTGAAGAAATGTATGACTTTTTAGAAATTGATTAAAGATTGAATGATCATTGATCATATTTGCTGCAACTATTGATATTTCTTTTGTACTAGATTTGTTAAAGTGACCTGTGATTGTGCTATTGTGCTTTCATGGTTGCTCATAATGCCGAGATTGAGAGAGAAAGAGAAAAAATACTTTTATTATTTATGGTTGTAAACAAATGATTTTAACTTGAAACCTATCTCATCAGTTTATGCCTACTGTCTACTATTTTGGGCTTGGGTTCTATTTCACACAGAAGCCATGAAAGTTTATCACATTTAGGAACAGAAAATGATTGATTATGGCAAGAACTAGTGGGTTTTGACAGCTATGACACCCTAGAGTCAACGAGTTTGGCTGTCAAAGGAGAGGTCACTGTTATAAATAGACAGTAACAGTCAACATTCATAAAAATCATGTTCTAATAGTTGGGTGGAAAACTATGTTAATTTCATTGAGAATAATTTATTTTCAACCTCACAATGATTGATGAATGAAAGACGCTTGGATAATAATTTTAAAAGAGTTTGTCCTTGTTTTATTTTTTTAAATATTTGTTTATCTTTTAATCATGGTATTTTTTACTTGAGAGTTAGAATACCCTGATCAGCATGAATGTTGTTTTTTAATAGGGGCCCATGAGTAGAAATAATATTGTAGCTAGTAATGTTGAATTGTTGCAAAAAGGCATTGCTCTTTTGGATACATGGTAGTCTCCTAGTTTTGCTTAACTGATAACACTGATATGTCTATATGTCTCTGCTATTAGCCAGAAGGGGCGTTAACTTGTATATACTTACACAGTTATATAATATATTATGTTCATTAATTCCATTTGGGTCATATGAACATGACCTTTGGAACTATGATCATTTACTGAGAGCTAGAAGGGCATTAATTCCTATACAACAGGCTCGACACAAAACCTAATCCATTTGTAGTAGGCAGCTAGTACTGACAGCTGCTTTGCTGTACGATGTAATAGATGTACTTCTCTGGGATAGAGAACCTCACTCAATTAAGTGGGTGTGGTACTACATGGAATATGAAGAAATAGTCTGCCAAAAAGATGTTAGTTCATATACTTTAACACAGAGATAACACACTTCTGGCTCCAAATAGATGAAACTATACTGACACACAAAGGCTCTTGTGGTCTCTCAATTTCTTACTTACTTTTTCCCTTCTGGCAAACATTTCAATTCATTGCATATCACTTTCATTATCATTAGTTGTCAGATGGAATGACATTTGAGAATGTGGGTGGAAATTTTCTGAAAGATGAGATGGATGAAAATATACATGATATTCTTGATGACATATTAATGAGAGACTGCGATGGAGAGATGAATGAATTGACAGATACATGGAATGAATGGATAGAGTCTAAATATTACTCTGAGACATTTTGTGCTCAATAGACAGAAGAAGAAAATATTTTTTTAAACTGAACATGTTTATGGTCTTCAGTGAAAACCTGGTAAACCAACCTCATACTGACTTCATTAGAACTCAGTTGTCTTTATTCCATAAGAGTTGGCCTTGTCTTCCGATTCCAAATGAGTCTAATAGAAAAGTTGTTTTCATATCTGATCGATGTTACAAATGTACTATCTTTGATATGTAATGTTCACTTATCACATTGAAATATTCTCACTTCATTTTCAGCTGCTGACTCAGGGAAGGAACCATGGCATTGAATACTCTTACTATGTTCCAAATGGAGTTGGTCCTGATGAACCAGACTCTTATTCCTGGACTTACAATTCATACTCTAACTGCTCCAAGGCATGTGGAGGGGGTGAGTTCAGATTAATTTAATCTACTCCCTGTTCACATTACCAAACTTCATTGTATGACTATATGAAAATTGTAAATAGTAAGTCTTCACATTTTTCTAATCTGCATGTCAAATAAAGAAACATTATAAAATGAGCATTGTATTTAATGACGCGTGTTTGAGCAGTATTTCAAATGAGAACTTATTAGATAATCAGAGTCCCATTCCATGATTCTATTCTGAACATCCTATGGTATGAAAATGAATGAAATGGTAATAAAATGAGACAAAATGGTTTTGAATTTTTTACTGTAAAGACTTGTACTATAAAGATTGTTGCATCTTCTTGGCAATGAACTACTGATTTTTTATGAATCTGGTGACAGAGCTTTATTTTCTTTTAATGAGCAATTGGCCATTTTATCCTCCCACCTGTGTTTTTGTAGTAAACTGAAACGGGTCATACCACTATGACCCTTCAGGTGTGATGACAAATTGACTTGCTAAAGCCAGGGAGATGGATGCATGCCATACAACATTTTCACTGTGAAGATGCAGAAAGTTTATCTAATAGAATCTGATATTTCTTTAAATGGGACAATTTTGTTCAATGTCATCCATCCATTATCCTTCTTAAACTTCTCTTTGAACAATAACCAAAGACTTATATATCTGAAAATGTTCATCAAACTGACACCACAGTCTCTTCACACTCTTTCGAATGAATTTGAATTTCTCAATCGCTACCAATAGGGGAAGGAAAGAAGGAAAAATTTACTAAAACTTTTCCTTAGATGAAAGAATTAATTTTCCTTAAAGAGAAAAAGTGTGTCATCTGTTAGATAGAAAACTATCTATGCTTCTGTAAGATTTTATAATAAAAAAAATATGTGTACCATCTTTCACTGCATGTGGTTAAAAATACAGTTATAAAAGTGTATCAGCCAACTTCTTCCCATAACCGTCATCCTAGACATGTTTACTAGGATTCATCTCTTTTTCTTCAGCAGTCTACATGTCAGTATTTTAATACCTCAGGTGTGTTAGACCAGCCCCCTTGGGATATCCCCCTTAATGGGCATTTGATCTCCCCTAAACTTGAAGAGATTTATGGAGGTTAGAGGTCAAATACTACCCAAGTTCCCTGATGGCCTTTGGTAGACTTTCATGTTCGATGAAAGGCTAGCTGCCGAGGACAATGTTCTATGCAGTTTATAAGCACTTTTTATATCTTTACCATTTTTGTCAAAATGTGACAAACGTTTCCATGGCAACTCCATTTGCACTGACAGATTAAGGAGCACAACAAGCTATGCCCCCATTTAGAACCCTATTAGCACATTGTAAGTACTCAACCTGTAAAATGTGTCACCCATTTCAAATATTCTACCAAACTTGGTACCTGAAAACCTACGTGACAATTCATTTTGTCCTTGTTTTTTGCCCCCCCCCCCCCCCCCCCACCATACAAAATCATGGACCTGCCTCTAACTTGTATTTGCCAGAAATTCCGTACATCAGTGATCAAGCTTGGATAGCAAATCTTATCAAGACATTGCTATAAACTGTTTGCTTGCATGAAGAAAGGCCTTCGTTCAAAATTGGTTCATAGGAGGTGTTTCCCCTGTTTGTTATGGCCTGGGATTTTCTCTTTGTTTTGATCAGGTTTCCAGACAAGGACCGTTACCTGTACCCGCTCTGGTGACTATGAACCTGTCCCAACTTACCTGTGTGACCCTGCCCTCAAACCACGTAACAACAGGACCTGCAATGCAGAGGACTGCCCTCCAAAGTAAGTCATCATTTAAGTGATAATCAAAAATGATAAAACTTTATCATTTGAATCAAGTGTTATTATTATTATTACTACTATCATTACTATTTTTATCATTATTCATTTATTTATTTATTTATTTATTTATTTATTTATTCCGTTTTATTATTACTACTCTGCCCTTAAACCATGTATTAACAGGACCTGCAACACAGATGACTGCCCTCCTAAGTAAGTCATCATTTAAGTGATAATTATTACTATTATTATTATTACTATTATTATCATTGTTATTGTTATTGTTATTATTGTAATTAATGTAGTTGTTATTGATATTATTTGTATTATTGTTATTATTATTATTATCATTATTGTTATCACTAGTAGTAGTCAAGTAAGTCGAAGTAGAAGTAGGAGTTCCTACAGAAAGGTCGCCTTCTTAAAGCCAGATGGATGTTAAATCATATCATTCAAACAAGGACAACACCCTTCTGTTACTAAACAGTTGATGCAGTATTACATTATATTATCCATATATCTTTTCACACCCTTTTCATTTATTTATTGTTCATTTGTTACTGTCAGGGTTTTTCTTGAGTACTGGGTGGTCTGTTTAGCCTTTCAAAACTTCACTTTGTTGATCATTGCCAATTTTCCTTCTATAATATCTTATTTCATTTTGTTTATTCTTATCATATCTGATGTGTAAGCATCGATGTTTACCATTGCGTGCTTTCAAAATATTACTTAATTAGCATCATGTGGTTATCATAACAGTTTTACATATAATATCTTGTCACCTTTATAGCTTTGTAATGATTGTTATCTTCTATGTTGAAGTTACTGGAGTATAGTAATGTACATTTTATGAAGGATTATCCAAGTTTATAATATGGACGAGATGGGGGTCAGTGCATTGAAATATAGATGTCAGAGGCTTTACTCAGATGAAATTCTGTTATTCTTTAGCCTGAAGCATACAAACTCCTAAAATCTTTTGAAGCGCCTTGAAAAATGTTTATCCAGGAGCTACTTGTGACATTCCAGTAGTCCCATCCTAAGGCCGAAGACTGAAAATGTCAAAATATATCCTATTTTTGTCACCTTGTCCACAAACAACAGTGTTTATATGGCTCATCTCTTTTATCAGTATCTAAACTTGGCATTCCATAGACAAGGATGATTTTGAAGGATTTTGAAGGATGAGACATGGAGAGATATCCCTTGCAGGTAGATTATAGAGTCAGTATCAAAATTGATCTTGACATGAAATGACATATATTTTACCCTTTTTCCACATACCATTGTATTACATTCCTGGATTAAGGCAAGTCCAAGCTGTTCTCCCCTTGGGTGTCAATAATTCAAATTCATCAAAACAGCAAAATGTATGTCATTTTAAAGCCAAAACTTTGAATTTTATGATCCTTTTATCGTTCCTATAAAAAGATGTATAGATATGAAATTCTATGCTAATTATTCCATACCAATTTTGATTAGCATGAAGTCTGGGACATTTGCATTTTTCATGTGCGACTTATTCAAACGAACTTTAGATTTTTGAAATGCTGGGACAAAGTAAACTAGGCATGTAATTTAGGTAATGTCAGACATGCAATGCCCCATATGTCACAATTTTGATGTATGATTATTTACATTTCACATAAAGAATTAATCAACATTTTTCAAAAAATCCTGTGAATTTCTGATGTTCAGTTAATACCCAACAAAAATCATGATAAAGTAATCCAAAACTAACAATATCGCCTTTCCATTGGTATCATAATACATTTTTATCAGAAAATACCTTTTTGTGTGTATTATAAAGGGAAAAATGTGCCTTATGTCACATGCAGATCGTTATACTTGCCTTTTTCACATAACAGTAACAAATAGTTGTGTTTTCTTGTTTATAGTTTTTATGCCTGAGTGTTTATGTGATTAATGTATGAAGAAGTTGTCCTTTATAATTCAGAAGACTTTTAATGATGACCTTGTTTGTTAAAAAGTAAACCTTTTTTCTGGTCTCTAGAATAAAAGCAAAACAGGGTTTACTACAAAATTCTTTGCATTGAATTAGAAGGTCACAACCAGCTATTATACTGGTATCACCCCAAAAGTTGTTTATTTGTGCCTTTCATTTTATAATTAGACTGGTGTATGGGTTCTGATCTGTCCTGTATGTCTCAGGTCATATAGCTTAGACTGGCCCATTAGTATTCTTTTGACTGATAAATGGCACATTTTCATAACATCTGCTGAAAGCCAGAAGGACATTATTGTTGAAGGATTTAGGTTAATGCCCCTCTAGCTCTCAGTAGACAATGGATGTACAGGAAGAAGCTCATAGAAATGTTCTTTAAATAAACGTATAAATTTATATGTTAAAAGTAAGAAAAGTGAAAAGTTATTTATAAATATTATGTATAAAATACACACTGGTGAAGTATATTCATATGAAATGAAAGGGCATGGTGTATACACACATCAGAAAAAGTTCATGTTGAATCACACAGTATATGCGTTTACTTATTGGATGATTAAGTGACTGTTCAGACATTGTCACTTTTCGTAAAACTATCAACTGTACATAGCACATATCTGAGGGGTTCAACATACATGCACACATGTGAACACACACACACACCAAGATGATGTGCATTCTACCGGAGTGTCCAAACTATAGATAGGCTTGTGACAATTCTATGTAGAGCGGAAGGGCTCAAATGATTTCCTGACACAAATCTACCTTGTCATGAAGTAGGATTCACATATAAATGGACAGATGTCACAAATGTTGTAGCTATTTTATGATGCCTTCCTGAACTCCCTTTGACACATGAAAATGTATGTACAGTGTATACATTTTTAATGTAAATGGAACAAAAAGGAATGTAGAGATTTTTCCTGTCAGATATTCCATTCATAGAAAATAATGAAGGAAAGAATAAAAGAATTCAGTCAATTGAGGGTCAGAGAAGTTAGTAGGTTTAGGATTATTGTCTGAATTTGAATGTTTATAAATATTCAAGTTACTATAAAAAAAAAACTACAAGTAGCTGATTTTTCTCAAGTTATTAAGACACTCTATGTATTTTTATGCCTCCGTTACGAAGTAGCCGGAAGCATTATGTTTTCGGGTTGTCCGTCCGTCCGTACGTCCGTCGTTCCGTACGTACGTCCGTCCCGTTCTTGTGATCGCGTTATCTGAAGAACCGATTGATGGATTCCTGCCAAACTTTGGTCATGTATGAATCTTGCAGAGCCGATGAACTGATTAGATTTTGGGGTCACGAGGTCAAAGGTCAAAGGTCACAGGGCTCATTATGTATGCAAAAACAGCTCGTGATCGCGTTATATGAAGAACCGATTGATGGATTCCTGCCAAATTTTGGTCATGTATGTATCATGTAGAGCCGATGAACTGATTAGATTTTGGGGTCACGAGGTCAAAGGTCACAGGGCTCATTATGTATGCAAAAACAGGTTGTGATCGCGTTATCTCAAGAACCGATTGATGGATTCCTGCCATGTACACTGTATATATCTTGCAGAGCCAATGAACTGAGTAGATTCTTGGGTCATGAGGTCAAAGGTCAAAGGTCATGGGCTCATTATGTATGCAAAAATAGCTTGTGAACGCATTCTCATTAGAACTGACAGATGGATTACTATTTAACTCAGGACATCTTGCAGAGCCAATGAACTGAGTAGATTGTAGGGTCATGAGGTCAAAGATCAAAGGGTCATATATGTATATGAGAAATTGCTTGTAATCACGATATTCTGAGAACCTGTTAATGGATTACAATTGAACATGAATTTGAAAAATTTCTTCTGTTTTGGTTTGTAAAATTGCTTTATGACGGAGGCATCATTTTCGACTGCGTGCAGTCGAAGTTCCATCTAGTTTATATTGTATCACAAAGAAAAACCTGAGAACAACAGTTTAAATGACCTTTTGAAAAATGATATTACCAAATTCAATATATTTCTGATAAGCATATTAAGGTTTTATTGACATTCTGAGGAGGCTTTCTTAAATTGCATTATAGAAGCTGTCAAATTCACCTTTTTGTCAATCTTTCTGACCATATGCCTGTCATTTATATTATCTAAATAAATTTAGCCATAATAATGTTTCGGACTTGCTCCAATTTTAACCGGCAATGTAATTGGTGAAAGTGGGGATTTTCACTCACATTCCGGTGATTCCGCATATGTTTAATTCATCACTCTTGTCTGCTTGAGCGTTTGACATAATTTATTTGAAGAGAATTAGCAATCTGTACCTGTAGAACAACTATTTACACAAGATGATTGTTCCCACCTTTACAACAGAGTCTGGTATCACTATTCATATATGAAATGGGGAAAGCAGGTTGTAAATATTGAGCGCCGGAACATCTGATATTCTTTTAAATTGTCAATGCTGAAATGGAATGGACAGAGTGCAGGGTAGGGGCTGGGTCTTTGCTTTTGATAAAAATGCATGGCAGAAGCATAAAGGAAGCTATATGTATGGTGCATGCATTTCATGATAGATGTGTATCATATTTCAGTACTTTTTGTAGATCTCTAATTTGAATAGTATGGTCAAGTAATACATTTGATTCATATTGATGCATATTATTATGTTAAAATATAAGCAGGGGTAATTAATCGGCAAGCTGTTCAATTCTTTGCATGTGACTAAAGTTTGCATTCTTTGGGAAGACACAAATATCTTTCAATAAAATTGTGTTAAAGTAACTTTGTGCTGGCCTTATGAATCGTCATGGCTTAGGTTTGATCGTGAAAAGTAAGATTTATCATCAGCAGCTCATTGTATTTCCCTTTGGAGTTTCCTTCTGCATTCAACTGAATTCATGAGAGTAATATATCATCAGCTGTGAGCCAAAATGGCATTAGCTTGTATATTACTCTCTCCTTCCGTCTTCCAGGAGAAAACTTGTTTATAGTTGATCTTTGTAGCAGTGAATGTTTTGAATCAAACCCCCTGTCCACACACAACATTTTCCGTGATTAGTCATGATTCGCGATAGTTTTACGACCAAAATTGTAGGTACTTGATACTTGATGAGGTAATCCCTGAAGCAGCTTTTCCAAGCTATACTGGGATGGGATGTGTTGTGACAGCAGGTGAAGGTGCAGACTACAAAAGGGTGTACAATTTCTTTATACAGTAAAACAGTGACGTGCAAGTAAAAAAAAAAAAAAAATCATGCTGCTATATATGGTTTACAGCATTCTGGAACCTACAGGAGGTTCCAACCCTCTGATGACAGGGAGGGCGATCATCTGGAAAGCAGCAACTGTTGGGGCAGTCTATAAGTGTGGACGCTCACTAACGATACGTCGTATAACGAAACTAGTCTAACGAAACGCAGGTTTGGGCATCGTTTCGAACTGAAACTCGATAAAGAATCACGCCTAATCACGGACATTTTGTGTGTGGACGGAACTAGTCTAACTGGGCGGGGCTTAACGTGACCTCGAGCGAAAGGATATATGAGCTCTCATTTCTGCTCCCAGCTGACCGCTGCGCAGCCAGCTGATTATACATAAATATACTGCATGCATTGTTCCAGTGGCACAGTCAATGCAAATACTAGTACTCGTGGTGCTGCACATGTGTTTCTGTTTCAGTTTCGACTGCGCAGTAGCAAACTGCGCACCTATACGACGTTTCGTTATAGAGTTTCAGGATAACTTTTTTGTGTGTGTGGACACCCTGGAATTTATACGATGATTCTTTAGTGACGACGTTTTTTGTGTGTGGACATCCTGGAATTTATACGATGATTCTTTATACGACGTATCGTTATAGAGTTTCGGGATAAATTGTTTTGTGTGTGGACACGCTGAAAGTGTGAATCTAGGGTGGGGAGGTTTGGACAGACATTGTGCGCATACCTGGGTTTAAGTAGTGGGGTTAACTGAGGATGAATGGTAGAGCTCTGCTGAGTGATAGGAGACATGCACACAAAACAAGCCTTAAATGTATGCCATCTTGTCAACAAAAGTGTGAGTTTCAACATGATATCTAGTAGCTGGTATTCATGTTCGGTTTGAGAATGAAATGAATGAAGATTGCTTGTTTACACCATGCTTGGGGTTCCATTGTAAAAGAAGATTTGAAGGCAATGATAAGCACATAGTGGTGTAAAACAAAATATGTTTTTCACCATTGTTTTGATCTAGCGATGAATGAAACTTTCTGGTTACGAGTTACATTTCTTCTATATAATCATGAGTATCTCTTTTCAAGCAAGAATGAAACAATATTATATTTCTAAATGAAGATGCAATGATACATACCTTCATGTAGCTCATATGGATTGTTTTACCAATCGGGAGTGAGCCTGCTTTTATTTCATTGTTAGAATACAACATTCATGTTTTTCAAAATGCCTTTAAAATTGATACTCTACATAAATGATCATCTTTGATTTGGCTAAACTTAAGCAAATGGATATCTATTCAACAAAGCCTCTCCATTTCCTTTCTGACAGTAACGCTGACAGTAACATCTGTAAATGTTGTGAATACAACAAATCTTAACAAATGGATAATGATAAATCTTTGTTTCCTTCCTGAAGAAATGCTGTAATGTTTTACTATTAAATCAATACAAAAATCTGAATATTGTTTATGATTGAAAATTTGTATGCTGAAGTTAGAGTTTTTAAATAATCCTGTTGTGTTAATGCATTCTATGATTTTGCACAACCAAATGATAATAGTAGTAATATTTCATAATGCTATTCTTTTTCTTTTTTTCCTAGATGGTACATCGGAGACTGGAGTCCATGTTCCCAGACATGTGATGAAGGGTCAAAGGTCAGACAAGTTTATTGTCAGCAGCAGTTAGAGAATGGTCGGAGCGAGGCCATCGAGGAGGCATACTGCCTAGGACTTCTAGGGTTCAAGCCTGAGTACCAGGAGACATGCACGGTCCAGCAATGTCCTCATTGGGTTGCGGGAGAGTGGTCAGAGGTAAATGCAGTCTGATCTAAAGCCCTATATACTGCTCTGTTATTCTTGTAGTAATTTGTTGAATGATGGCTTAATTCTGTCTTAGATACTACATTTTTATTGATCAAGGGTTTACAGTTGGACAATTGATTAAGGTGGTAAAGATAGGATACAGGATGAATAACTGATTGACAGCTCTGAAAAAGATGGAGAGAGAGAGAGAGCGAATAGTATATTTATGATTACGATCTTTATAGATATAGAGATTTTAATGGAAGAGTGACCGCATGAATTGGAAACGAGTTAGCTTGCACAAATGAAAACAAGGGATATTGGTCAACAGACTGATATTTGTAAAAAGGGCCAAGGGCATATTCTCATTTACATTTCAAAATAATTAATAGGCCACAAAATTGTGACAAAGAATATATTATATCCATACAGAAATGAGGGTAATTAGATAGATGGATGGGTAGATAAAATTACAACAGGACAATAGAACAAAGCAAGGCCTACTCATTATTTTTGTATTGTAATTAATTGAGTGTTCATATCACCTCTTGTAAGAGGATATTGTATCCTTGACCTTGTAGTGCCACCACTTTTAGAAACATTTGTTAAAAACAATTCATCAAGACAAGTTTAAATTACCGTTCCTTTTTCAATGTTGATCTTGATTTGAAAAAAGTGGCCTGTGGTATCAACTATCATGATTCATGAACTACTTTTGAATTTAAAGAATTAAGACCATTTCTTCTTGATCCAGACATATTGGGTGATTTTAACCACCGCTGGCATTGAAAGGGTTAATGAATAACAATATAGAGATAGATGCTGCTTATAAGTATCGGCTTGCATGGTGATGTATATATCATGGATGAGCAGAGGTGCATGTAAGTCATCACCTTAAAGAAAGATGATATTAAAACTCTTTATGGTGTCTCTCTATATAAACATGGTAAACAATTGGTATCTTAATTGTTCTATTCTTGATAGTGTTCTGTGGAGTGTGGAGATGGGACCCAGGCCAGACAGATCAATTGCATGGCTGATCTTCAAGAGCCAGACTCATCCTGTGATGCCAATGATAAACCAGACGAGGAACAAGAATGTAACCTAGGTCCTTGTGATGGAGTGGAGTGGATGACGACAGAGTGGACACAGGTATGTCAGTCAAAAAATATGATTCATCTTCAAAATGAAAATTAGAGAAGCTAAAATGAGAATATGAGGAGACTTATTGTTACCTGAAATTTGAGACGCCATATTGCTCGGTAGTGAAAAGAGGTTGAATGGATTTGTAAAATGTAGATGGGTGATGCAAAGTTTAGTGCTAGCCCCCAATTCCAACTAATAGATATTAAATTGTATGGTGTGTATTGATCAGACTTCTTATGTTTCACTCTAAGAAAGATCTGTGTCCATGTCTTTGTTTAAATGAAGGCAAATTATCAGCAGTTACAGCATCATTTTGTAATTACCATCTTTTTTAATAATCAAACTGTCTTTTAGAGGTAAAACTAGTTGCAATTGAGAAAGATGTGTCTCTGTAATAATGAACATTTAGTGTTTTGCCTAGTACAAATTATTTACCTATCAAAGCTCTTGTATTAGGCTGTTATTACCCTGATCACTGAAGTTTGAGAAAAAATGGAAATATAAGTAAAATTGGTGCAGTATCTCCTCATGTATATTTCTGCTTTGTGTTAGAATCATTTTCTACCCTTTTCCCTGTATTATATATGACAGTGTGCAGGTCTGTGTGGTCTTGGCATCAAATCTCGTCAGCTGTTCTGCGCTACCAGGGCTGGTACAGTGTTTGATAAGGAACTTTGCGAAATGTCCGCCATGCCTGACATGACATCAGCTTGTCTTCTCCAAGAAGAGTGTGGACCAAGATGGATGGCATCTCACTGGAGTGAGGTATGTAGAGGAATTCTGAGAATCCCTGTTCTGTTTTATAAGAACTTGATAATGATGAGAAGTTCAGATGGAAAATATGATTAGATGATTTGAAATATATGTCCATTAATATGATATGATATGATAGTTGGAACTGTATATTCATGAATTATATTATACCTCTGAATTGGTATTTTATAGCCATTCCTTTTTGATGTTTGAAATTAGTAGTCTAACATACTTCTTGAAAATACATGAATCTATATTTATATATTTTCTTATTCACACTTGTAGATTTTATTCTTAAATCTGAAGAAAAAAGATTACAAGAAGTGTAAACATGATTATATTGATATAATAGCTGGTACTTAACTTCCACTGGCCCTTTGCAAAATTCAATGATGAAAGAAAGCAATGATGGTAGTGTACCAATGTCATATACATGAAGATGATTTGTGAGCATTTTCTCAAAGGTATTGATAGAAGGAGCTATATTTCACATTTTAATGGAAGATTGTACAAAACCAAAGAATACAGGGGTTCCTAATGAAACACCTTTGTATGAAACACATAATATATTAATCCCTGATTGTTCACATCTTTTCAGTGTTCTGCTACATGTGGAGGAGGAGTCCACTCTCGTATGGTGTTCTGTGCTGATATAACAGGCAACTCCATGGTCCAGGTTCCAGATTCTGACTGCAATCCCATGACCAAGTTTGCTCAAGAAGAGATGTGCAATACAGACCTGTGCTCTGATGACTATGTCTGGTTCGTTGGACCATGGGAAAAGGTGAGATATATGTCAACATATTGTTTCATACTTCTAGTACAGATAAATTGTTCTTCAAGTTAATGTAATGAGTAAAAACACAATAATTTGTCGGCCTACATCTCATAATTCATGATTTTTGTTTTGGAAAGCACTAGTGAGATTCTTTACGGTTTGTACCCTTGTTTTTCTTTTTTAACTAACCTGTGCTTTTGATATTGGTTGCATTAAAACAGACTAGTTTTTCTTTTAAAGGGAGTTAATGAAAGTTCATAAATTGAGTAAGAAACTAGTGTTTGAATATCCATAATTGAGGCAGATCATATGGTTTTAGTGATACTGCATGCATATGGTATGGGAATACATTTCCCCCAGTTTTTGTGTTTCTGTGGGTCTGAATTATGAAATACAATATTGCACATACATTGTCCTTAATAACATCCCTTTCCACATTCCTTGTTTCCTAGTGCTCCAGACCATGTGGGGAAGGTTCCAGGACTCGAATCCTGGTGTGTATGAAAGGAGAGATACCTCAGATCCCATCTCTGTGCCAGGGCTCTGTACGCCCAGGCAGTGAAGAGCCATGTAACCCTAGGCCATGCACAGCAGGTAAATAAGGATGTGTGCAACCTTTCTTAACTCACCAAGAAGTACTTCTATTATCCACTCCCATTCTATTTTCCTTTTTTAATATATTTTTTTTTTAATGACATAGATGTGATTATAAAGCTCTAATTTTTGCATTTTCTTGTCTTCCCTAAAAATGTTTCAGAAACGTTATAAATAGACTCATCTCAGATTTGTCTCATGCAGAATTTCTGGCTTCGTGGTAAAACTTTTAAAAATTGTTTCTCTTCCCCCTTCTTTATGTGAGTATTTGTAGTATAATAAAGACATCAATAGTTTTTGTTTTGAAATATGATTCATTTGTAGATGATTTTAATGTTTAACTCATGGTTTATTCATTCCATTTTCCTGAAATATATTTATGATAATTCACATTGTTTCTTTTGAAAATGCTGCATTTCAATATATTCTTCAAAGGCATATTTTGTGATGTTGTTTATTTTATTCACTTTGTTTAACTGTGCCCATATTGGATAGGCCTACATAAATAAAATGCTGCATCAGGTGTTGAACCACTGTGAATAGAATGTTGCAATGCATTATGCAGGTATATATTCTGTGTTAGTTTATGTTTATCTCTTCTTTTTCTCTCATAGGAGGGAAGACATTGCGTAGAAAGAGAAAGAGAAAAAGGCTATTTCGTAAAAAATCTTCATTGCCTTGAATTTTTTTACTAAAAGTTTGAAATATTTACTTTTGTTTTTTGAGATGGATTGTTTTGTTCTTTCTACTTTTGGTTGATACCTTGTCCACTAATGCCCTGGTTATACTTGTAGTTGATTCTCTTGATTGGATTGATGTTAGGGAGCTTTAGATCTCAGGAACAATAAGATTAGGATGGTTCTAAAACCAAACGGATATCATACCTAGTACTCTTGTGATGAGAAGAACAAATAATTACCTACACAGTCAACTAAGCAAATAACACTTTGTCATGTTGAATTAAACATAGGTCAATTTATTGACTTTGTTGACTCATCAATATCATACACACAAAAAATAATATCAATTTTCACTTTTGAACTCTTGATTCAAGATTTTGTAATTTTGACAGCAAAATTATGATTTCTTTTAATCAGAATGACAATTGAAAGTTTTTAGAGGAAAAACATATTACTACTGCTGTCTTTTTATTCCATATACATCTTTTAATACATATCAGAGGTTTGTAATAATTAAAAATCTAATTGCAGGGTTGTCACCTTCAGAAATCAAAAGATCATCAATGATGGTTCAACTCTTTGTAGCTTCAGTATCATGAAATTTAAAGCTCCCTAAAATGTATGTCTTGCAATGCATTGTGTAAATTGCTCCATTTTTTCCCTTCCTTTTTCTCCATCCTTTTTTCATGTAGTGTATTATACTAGTTAAGTCATATCTTCCCATTTTCCCCTGTTAAACTCTATATTGTTGTACTTTTCTTGATGGTTTGACAAATTGAAAATATTAGTGGAAGATTTTTAACAATTTACAAACATTTTCGATATTCCAGACAAGAGGCTAGATTTCTATATAGTACAGAGCGCATGTGTATTTTTCAACTGCAGTTTTACTTGTTTGCTTCCTGTTGAAACAATCTAGCATGACTTTATTCTTACAAATAGTACATAATAATAATATATATGAGTATATGATGATAATTGTATTTGTTTCTTTTCACAGTTTACAGTAGAGTAATAATGAGCGGTGTGTCTGGTATATTCCTGTTTTTGAAACTTTGATTTAAATTGAATGCTGAGTTTCCCCCAAAGAAAAATTATTTGATTGATATAAGCCTGTGTGGTTACTTAGAAAATCTATTCAGAAATGTCTATATTTACTACATTGTAATTTAAAGCAGCAGCCCTTTTATCATAAGTGACTTTCTGAAATGTATCAATGTAATTTAGATGGAACAAAAGAAATTGAAGAAACAATGTTCACAACAGCTAGAACAATGAGTACAACGGCTAGAAAGATGAGTACAACAGAAGCTGCAATAAAAGTTGTAACAGAAGAAACTGTGACCATCTTAGCTACAGATATTGCAACGGAAGAAATGATGCTCATAACAGATGAAATAATAAGTTTCACAGAGATCATAGAAGTTCCAATGATAATAGAAGTAGAGATACATGATTTTGAAATCCCAACCCTTGTGAATGAGAGGCTTCGTAGTGGAACAGAAGGAATAACCACTGATCTGGCCAATCTAGAGACAGACACAATGTTAAGTTCTGGTGCAGTTCCAACAGCACTGCCTGCTATGTCAGGTATACCTCTAACCAAGCTGGCAAAAATACCCACCACTAATATGCCACATGTCACAAGTACTGAAACCATTCAACCTCAGACGAAGTCTGGACAACTCGATGTTAGTCCTGAAGCATCAAATACCAATGACTCATTGTCATTTGAAGTAGTTTCTGCAATCAATGTTGCTGTTCCATCTTCTCATGATGGAAATATCTTAAATGATGGTAAGATATGGATGACAAATTAATATTGTTGCAGCAGCACTCGCACTGGTAGACTGGCACCTAACACAGATATATAGTAAACACATCATTTGTGCCCAGAAACATGAATTTTAAGGTTCTTAGCATGTTGGCCTTCTAAGTTTCTCTATGATTTCTGGGGTAATTTAATCATTTATCTCACAACCATTATTGTTTGATGCACAAACTATTTACTCACTATTGCTCTTGCTTCATATTAAGTTTTGATTTAATTTTTTAACATAACTAGTCATTGTTAAGCAGTTTATTTTCAGCTGTCTGATTAAATTAATTATTAATATGAATTGCTTCCTGATTATATACTTAAATTATTTGGTGGAATTTTTCCAGATTTTTTTTCTCATTCATTTCTTTAAATAACATCTATGATTTTGAGGCGATGATAAACTTGGTTGAGTTTAGATTTACTTATAGTTTTCAATCCATTTATAAATTGATTTGGAGTTCAGGAGATAACAGTCATGATAAACATTACCAGTACTTTATTAGTAATACAATATTTCATGAGCATTCAGTGTGGGAGAGAATGATTATTTAACAATGGAAAATCATCTTGTTGATACTTTCTTGTAATACTCTTGAGAAAATGTATAATGTTTTGTTGAGGAAACTAATAGTTTTTGCATAAACCTGGGCTTCTAAAAGTGGATATTGATTATAATATTCTGTTATTGAAATGTCTTGATTGGATTCAAATGGATATTGACATGGCTAACAACCATGATCACACCTGTGATTGCTTTTTAACTTGTAAACAGGTGCATTTTGACTGATTTTAATCTACTAATCTAACTATCTCTCAGCTCAAAGGAATACTTTTTATTTGATTTGTAGACTGACACTTATAAGGTATTTGTGGTAATTAAAAAATATTTTCTTACTGTTGGGTATCATTGATACAGCAATCATAATTCAGTTTACTACAACTTTATCTCCACGTTATTAATTTTAGAATTATTTTTCACAATAACAGTATCTGATTTCATTTGATTTTATTATTTTTCTTATGATTTTTTTATCATAAATATTATATTTACCTTTTTCAGAAATAGTGTTTTTCTACATTTATTTCATTCTAATCTCACTCATCTAATCTTTTGGTTATGATATCAATAACCCATGATTAGGTGATTTTGATTTGCTACATTTCTTAAAGCATATTGATATGTATATATTTAGTTTTTTATTATAGAATGTAATTTATTTTAGTTTCTAGGCATTCTTATTGCTTCATACGTACAATACCGTCATTAATCATTTTATGTTCACCGTAGTTTGGCAATACAAATAAAGCAAACTTGTAGAACTTCATATTGATATTGTTCCTAAATTTCTTTAATTTCTGATTAAGTTTGAAGGAGATATTTGTTCAGATGCAAAGGTAGTCTTGCCGTACTAATTTGCTTTAAACATAATTATATTTCAAAAATATTCCAAAGGATTTGTTTCACAATGAATTAATGAAATTTCACTGATCCCATTAAATGATCTATCCCATATATTCATAAACTATGGCAGGAGGAAGAGTATATGGCAAGCAGCCTTGCATGTTGATTGAATGATGATTCATGTAATCAGTGCCACTTTCTTTAAAATGTTCTTTTATGTGTTTTTGTTATCATATGTTTTAATGTCGTAAAATACATGTATGTCAGTCCTATCTTGTTATATTGTAAATCAAGGAACAGCGTAATGTTTTTTCTTGTTTCCTTGAATGTACTAACCACCTCCTGTACCTAAATGGTTGTTATATTTCCCATTCAGACATTCTAGATAACACAGAGAGTTCAGTGGGTTGTGAAGAGAGTGAGTTTAGATGTTGTCCTGACGGTGTAACAGCCGCTACAGGGCCCTTCAGTGAAGGGTGTAGGTGAGTTAGTGGTTACAGGTTTTAATGCATCCAATCGGAGCATTGTCCAACGCACTTGTATTCCTGTGGCTTCATTCATTCATTCAAATCTTTATTGCATGCGCTCTGTCTAGACTCTATATCAATATTCAATGCCTGAAATTGGCTGTATGGTATTCAGTATTGCTCACGTGCATCCATATATGAAAAATGTGTAGAATATTAGGTGAAACATTCTTCAAATATCCCATTTTACACCCATCACATACCATACCTATCCTAGCAGTCAAACCCTTTTAAGCTGGTTCATGGTATCATAATTGTACTCAATTTAGGAGTGAATTGATATTTTATATTTTTTGGGGGGGTCCTCAGAACAATATGCTTATCAGTATAACATACCCGTGCCTATACATGTACTGTTTGGTTGCCATTGGGTCTTTGTATGTATCTTGTTTACATGGTTTTGTATTCTTTAAAAGTGTTGTTTGTACTTGTGACTATTTCTTATGAAATTATGAACAAAAATATATCAACATTCTACATTCAAAAAAGCAATCACACATCACATCCTCAGTATCAAATGGTTTATGGTTTGAATTCACTTCACCTGACTTTAGCTGATATTGGGTTTTTTCTCTGATGACTTCTTTAAGAGCGAAACACATTTCATTAGCTCAGAATAGATATTTTCTGTTTTGCATGTATGCTTCATTACTGTATGTCTGTTTCATATATGACTGTTGTGGTGCAGTGGATATGTTAAATTTCGTTGCTATCATCTTTTATATACCAACCCCATTTGCTTTTTTTGTGCTTTCCCAAAATTCCTTTGAAAAACATCAATTTCTGCCTGTTTTTTTTCTTCAAAAACATAAACACTGTTCAAGAATACACAAAACTGTGAAAGATAATTCCAAAACTGAAATAAATGCCTAATGCATGATAAAATAAAACAGTACATATTGATTGGTCAGAGCTATGAGTTAATGTGTTCATGTGCTGAATGTTATTTTGTTTGTAAACCCTTGCCATATCATCTACTGCTTCATCCTGCTGTATCTATACTTGCATCTCACATGGAACTGTGTAAGTTTTTAATCCCTCTGAGATAGCTTGGCTAAATGTCGTGGCACAAAGAGACAAGTCTGGAAGCATGATATTTGGTGATATCGGTGGATTAATAGTTGTAAATTGACATGGTTATTCTATGCCTACCAATCAAGATAGTCAAGATATTCAATATGGTTCTACGGCAATGCCAAGAAAATATGATTTTTAACAATTATGTATTTTGCCTTCCAGACGTGTCATTTCGTGTCACTTCATTTTGTTAAGCTACCCTAAGAGTACCACCAGTACAGAAATAGAAATATTCACTTGAAGACAAATATGAATCATTGATTTCCTTTTATCTTTGCACTCGTTTGATTAATTTGAAACTATTCATGAATATATAATGACGACAAAAAAAACTTCCTGTGGTTAAAAAATGCATTAAAAAAAAGTTAAGAAATGCATCATTAGAATAATGCATTTGAAATATTGCTATATGAACAAAAAGAAAAACAGATGAGCACATCTTTATATTCACTTCATTTCCTGCTGCTACACTACCATACTTCCATACCTCCATTTAGTACAAGCTTAATTCTGTACGAAAAGCCCTTTTTTGGTGTTTCAAGATCACTCTAATCAGTCATTTATCTCTTATAAGACATTTTCAAACTGTCATTGTTTGTGGTAAAAAGGAGGAAAAAGTGATAAAACTAAAATTTTCATAGGTTTAAGTTGTGTGAGGTAAGCAGAGAAAAAATAGAATTATGGTTTAGTATTCAAGAGGATTTATGATCCTTAATATTGCGTTTCTCTTTAACAGAGATTGTGACCAGACACCTTATAAGTGTTGCCCAGATGGCATCACCCCAGCTAAGGGAGAGGATGATGCAGGATGTGATGACATTGCTGAGCTTGTAGGTGGAGAAGGGGAGAGCATCGGATGTGATTTCACTGAGTTCCGTTGTTGCCCTGACGATGTAAATGCTGCTACTGGACCGAACTATGAAGGATGTGATATTGATCCTATAGAAGGTATAATCTCATTGTGAACCTCCTCCCCTGCTTACATTTCATCTCTCTTTCCCCTCCTCCACTCTTCTGCCATTATCCCTTCCATTCCTCTCCACCGCTGTCTTACTTTCTTTCTCTCTTTTTGTTTGTATGTCTGCTTTTCCCCTTTCCTGTTGTTTGGGTACATTACATTTAATCATAGCTTGTGTATATGAATGAGACCAGGATAAATGGATGATGTCCAATAAGTTACAATTAATTGATGTACATTTTATGTATGTCTGTCTATCTGTCTCTCTCTCTCTCTCACACACACACACACACACACGCTCTCTCTTTCTCTCAACCCTCTCCTCTCTCTCTCTCCTACCTTTTCTTACTATCTTTCTCTTCTTTTCCTCTCCTCTCCTCTCCCCACTCTCTTTTTGCTCTCCCCTCTTACTCCCCTCTCTCCCCCTCTCTTTCTTTTTCTCTATTTTTTGTTCCTTACTCTCTTCTTTATTTCCCCTCTCCTTCTTTTTCTCCCTGATTATCTCACTCAATGTTGCTTTCATTTGAATTATCTTATATATGTTTTTAAACAGTTAACATAGCCCCTTAATTTCATCCCAGTATAAACCTTACAAATTTCCTTCTGTCTTTTTTCTTCTCTTTCACCAGATCGTTGCTCTTTGTATAATGACCCTGGTATTTGTCGAGCTTGGATTGTGAAATACTACTTTGACTCTAACTATGGTCAGTGTACTCAATTCTGGTACGGAGGCTGTGGAGGCAATACCAACCTGTTTGACACCTATGAAGAATGCAGGAATGAGTGTGTTGGTGGTGATGAACAGCTCACTCAAGAAGGTAGGATCAAGTTGAATTTAATTGAAAGAGGAAAGTGAGAGAAGGAGATCAATGAAAGGAAAACTGATAAAGAATTTTTAAATATTTTATGAATTATTAAAGTTCTGATTGATCAAATTGGTAACTCTGTGATTTCCCTTTTGAGCACCTGTCCATTCTTTGTTCTTGAATTTCATTTCTTTACCATAATTTTTGTCCTAGATATATCATTTGATCACAAATGATTGGAATTGTCTAAATGTGAGAATGGATTGACTTTTAATTCATTTTCTTACAATTTTATTCTTATTTAGATTATTCAAGACTAGAACATGCTTCTGATTATTTTAAAATGAAAAAGCACAAACAACTCTAGTGTGTTATTCTTCCTCACACCACATGCAATCTTTAGTTCATCTTCATAATAAACTGCATTTCCCTTTGAAGATTATTAGGAGAAGGAGAATAACTTTGTTGTGTTTGACATTTGAAATGAAAATGTGAATTACTTCTGAATCTGTTATTATGTCAGATCTCTGCATACTGCCTGCTGCCCCTGGCCCCTGTAAAGGCTCATTTGAGAACTACTTCTATAATGACAAGACTAGCAGGTGTGAGATCTTCAAGTATGGAGGCTGCCGTGGTAACAAGAATCGCTTCAGAACTGAAGCCGACTGTGAGATTGCTTGTGGGACATTCCATGAAGGTATATTACTTTACATATAACAATTACAAACTCCAAGTACATGTAATTTAAAGAAAAAGAAATGTATTTAAAAAAAAAAAAAAAAAAATCACAAAATGACATGTTTACATCTACTATAGATAGTTTACTTTTTCTAATATGTTTACTAAAGAGAAAAAAAGTGGAGGAAAAAGGTGTTTGTTTCCTTTTTATTCTCTTCTTCTTCCAACTGTGTGATGTTAACCACTAGTCTGATAATTCCCACAGATGCTATAAAAAAAAGGTGAACTTATTCTATAACCAAAGAGTTAAAACAGATAGTTTGCAAACAATAACATGGAAGAAAACTACAAACCAAGTTGCTTTCTTACAATTAAAAAAATTGCCACTTTATCCATGGTTTTCAAGGAATTGATTTCATGCAAGATTGGAATTCTTTTTTTAGTCTCTGTGTTTTCTTACTGCATTTATTCTTGAATGATTTAGCTCCTTACCATGGTGAACCTGTGTAACAATTATTACTAGTATTATTATTTTAATTGGTTGTCCTGTTTGCTTGTTTTTAGATCCATGCAATCTACAGGCAGAGTATGGAGACTGTAGGGATTCCCATGTTAGGTGGTTCTTCAATGCTGATACTCGCATGTGTGAAGATTTTGAGTATTCAGGTTGCCGTGGTAACCAGAATCGCTTCATGGATAAGCAGGCTTGTGAGGAAAGATGCAATGCCAATGTTATAGGTGTTATTGTGCCAATTACAAAGTATGGTAAGTCAAGCTCATTTTGAGTCTGTCTGTCAGATTTTGTAGAACCATTTTACAAACTAGAATTGTATACTTTTAACATCAGGTATGGCAAGAGAATGAAGAGGAGTCAATTAATCATGCTATTATTATTTTATATGGTTATAATTATCTTTCCTATAAAAGATTCTTACCAAAGTATGAAGGTTTTGTAATGTACTCATTGTTGGAGTTATTGATTTGTTTGTGTTGCTATTTTAGTTTGATTGGCAATTCAATACACAATAGGGTTTTAAGGATGTCAAATTCTTTTCCTAAAGCTAGAGTGTTTTCTTTTACATAATTGAAAGAATGCTAAGTTAGGATGAACAACTGTATCCAAGATTAACAGGGTTGGGATTTGAACCCCAACCCTTGTGATCGTAGTCGTGTCCCCCTAGACCAAAACACCTCTTCATATATTCCCCAAGTGTTGTAAGATATAGAAATGATGCTTATTTCATTAAACACAAAATCATACCATGGTTATGTGAATGCAGCCTTATATTTGAATCCTATTTTCATCTCTCCCTGATTACAGAGCAGTGCAGTGTATCAGCCGATCCAGGGATTTGCTTTGCCTACTTTCCTATGTGGGCATATGATGTAACAGCGGGTAAATGCAAGGAGTTTATATATGGTGGATGTGATGGCAATGAGAACAGGTTTGAGACTGAGCTGGCTTGTCAGGAGGCTTGCTATGTTGAAGGTAGGCTCAACTTGATCAAATTTCTTTAAAAAATGTTTACCGAGTATCTACTAATATTTTCATTTATTTGTAATACTGTAATGATCTTGGAAATTGAACTTGATATGTCATATTAATTGATTGAATGCAAGCTCAGTGTCAATTGAAATTCACATGAATAATTTGTCTTTGTCTAGATTTAAATGTCTTCTCATGCCTGAATGCCATTTTTCTTAAATCTCTGTTTACCATGACAATCTTGAAAAGGTATCAAAACACAAATATCATCACGATATAATGGTAGTCATGTTTTCCCAAAGAGTATTCAATGATTAACCCAACAAATTTAATACAAAAAAAAGTGATTCTTTAATCATTTTTAATTTTAAAAATATTTCATTCATGTAAACGTGACGTCTTTCTTAACACCCACCCCTTTTCTTCAATCCTGTGCTTTTCCCAATCAAATAACCACTAGGCAAGACAATATGTGAGCGCCTCCGAGCCCTCCATGAGGCCTCAGGGATCAATGATCGACCCCAGTGTAAGTTTGATGGTAGCTTTGAACCTGTCCAATGCCCTCCTAGGAGTGGAGATTGTTGGTGTGTTACAGACCTAGGAGAAGAGATTGAAGGCAGTAGAATCACCAGGCAACTACACACACTCAGGCTTGACTGCTCAGGTAATTTTTGTAGAAATATGTCAGCCCTTCACTTTATTTAACAATATTTACCATGCATACATTAATTAATCTGTTGAAACCAAGAAGGGTGTTCATTCTGTTGTAAAGGGTGTATGTTAATGCCCTTCTGGCTCTGAACAGATGTAGGTATACAAGTTTTGTGTAAGCTAGGGTTCATTTTCTTCATTTATTTTTAGATGCAAACAGTGTTTCATGGTATCAGGTATTGCAGTTCTTAAATCCAATTTAAGATTAGGATGTAGCTTTTCTTAGTCCAAGCAATTGTAAAAGAGATTAAAAATGAACCAAGTAGGATTTGCTGCCTAAACAAATATCAACTAAAACAGAAATAGATGATATTATAGGATTGTTTGTATGGTCTTCAGATGCGGTATGGTAGATACTCATTAGCTCATTAGTTAAGATTTCTGTCCCTAGTCCTCTCTTTAACAGAAGCTATTACTTCTTCTTCTTGGGTTTGGTGACTAAATCATCTACAGAAGCCTTTATGACTGTAGGCAATGGTGTTCAATGTCAGAAAGACATATCTACTGATATTATTTGATATCATTAACTTCATATCTACTTTGGATGTGTTACCATTATCCATATCTACTTTTGATGTGTTACCTTTATCCATATTTGACTTACATATTATATATTACCAGATGTATGATGTTGATCTTTCCACCTGCAAAGCATCGTTATATTAACAATCAATATATGATACATAGTTGAACTGATACTTATATCAGGTGGAGAGAGAGAATTAATTATATATTCTGCTTCTTCTCTCCTTAGTCTACCCTGAGAGCGCTGGTAACTCTGAACCCACCATCAGGCCGACCACAGCAGACATGGCCGACCTGTCGCTATGTCAGCAGGACCAGCGTACAGCAGAGGGTAGCTATGTACCTCAGTGTACTGATAGTGGAGAGTATGAACACATGCAGTGCTTTGGATCTAACAATGACTATTGCTGGTGTGTGAATGAGAACGGAGAAGAGCTGGCCTTCACCAGGACACTACCGGGTCAAGAGAGACCAAGTTGTGATGGTAAGATTAGTTTTAATCTTCCTTTGTTTACTATTACATCACACTGCTTTTTAGTGGTTATTTTGTATTGTGAAACTATAAGAAATATAGTTTATCATTTAATGCATGATATATAGTAGTGCTCTCCTGGGGTCATAATAGTATAGTATTAATGACTGCTTTGAGAGAAATAGTTGTTTTTATAAGCTCAAGGGAAGGTTAGAATTGTGCTATTACCCGAGGCGTGCCGAGGGGAATAGCCCAATTGTAACCTTCCCGAGAGCGTATAAAAACAACTATTTCTCGAATATTAAAGCAGTCATTAATACTTTTATATGCCGAAAAAAAAAAACTTTTTTTTTTGTCGAAGGTGAGAGTCGAACTCTTGCGTACAATGAGTGATGCATCTTAAACCAATGCCTTACACCACTCTGCCATCGCGCGATGTTAAAATGTTTGGCAGTTTTGTACAATATATACATTAAAATGGATTGAAACCGGCTTCGGCGTGATGAATGCTTCGCAAAAGCACCCTTCTTTTACTTTTGCAATGCATATTGGCACGAACTTAGATCAAGATCTATCGGCAGATGTTGTTTTTTGGTTTTTGGAAGTTTATTTTCGTCTTCATGTCAACAATGCAAGATAAAATTGTCGGTAAGATCGATCGAGATTCAATTGTATTGAAATTACCGACCAATTATTCGCACACATACGGTATCCTCGATCGCTCAAACCATTTTTTAACATGTAAACCTATGGGTTAACCATGGAGACTGAACTATTTTTTTAATAACCATGGTTATTAAAAATATTAAATGTTTTATGCATGGTTACCGGGAATTTTACAGGAACAGTTGAAGTTTATGAATGCAATTTCGACCAATCAGATGGCTGGATTACTTAAGTGAGGTATATAATGCCCTATAGTCTCTCTCCTGAGGTCACATAGCTTGATATTGAATTCACAATGCTTTCCTAAATGAATGTGTAACAATAAAATGACACAATATATTATGACCTTGCATGGTCATCAGGCCTTTTTTAATGGCAAGTGAAATACTATTAAATTAAAACTCCAATATTTCATGCAACCTATTCAGTGCTTTAGTTATATACTCCTCTTGAAAGATATAAGGAAATTTAATTTGTTATTTCAATCAATATTTATTCAGTGATATCAAACTGAGCCATATATGCTATGAAATTTAAGGCTTCATAATTGCTTTTTACCTTTACTATGGCATATAATTATGTGTATCTCTACTGAACTATGACCTATAGCCTCTACTGACCTTCTGGCCCTTTCCTACAGGTATCCTGGATACAGTGTGCTTCACATCATACAGACTGATCACTGAAGACAACCAAGCGTCAGAATACATGCCTCAATGTACACCCCAAGGCTTGTTTGCTAAGCTACAGTGTCAGACAGAGAGAGGTTGTCTATGTGTAGATGAAACTACTGGGTCTGTCCTGTTTGCGGTGGATGTAAACCCTAACACGGCCACACCTAGACAGTGTGATGGGGTCAGCACCAGAGGTATCACAACCAATCAAATCTTCTATTGTATTGTATGTTCTCATGAAATAAAAAGGCATATTGCAATTTCTTTGTATGGTATTTTTGATTTTCAATACACTTTGACTTTTGTGTTATCCCCTGTGACATATGGCTTCTTGTGGATACCAAATATTTTGTTGTGTTGTCAATCCTTTCTCTTGGGTAAATCCCAAAGTAAGTCGTAATCTGAAGAATTTCACTCGGCAAACACAGCATCTATATCATTGGCAAATATAGTGATTACCTCTGTAGAACAATATTTATTCCTTATCAAGGATATTTACTCATGAACAAACAGATACATATATGCTCAGGAGGTGTTTGAACATGATATGAACATGATATCTAGTTTTTGAAGTTTGATTTGAAACATGGAAGATGTTTAATGTACTGTACATAATTTGCAGTATTTCAAAAGTTCCCTAACCATATAGCATGCCTTTCCTACTTTTCCCCCTACTTTTTGTCTCCAGTTTTGACAACATGTCAGATCCATCGCCAGGAGAGCCTTGCTAGCAATGGTGAAACAGAAGACCGTTACATTGCTCAGTGCACTCCAGATGGTTCCTATGCCCAGGTCCAATGCTACGAAGGCCAGGCCAGGTACTGCTGGTGTGTCAATGAAGAAGGAGAAGAGATTACAGGAACCAGGAGGCGAGATGGACAACCAGATTGCACAGTTGGTAAGACATGTATTACCTCTTAAAGCAGAATTTACTTTCTCACATGTATAAAAAAATACTTCATTATTTATATGTTTACAAATTACATGGGCATGCGTTAACAATCATTAAGAGGCCTTTCAAAATGTTTTATTCAGTATGTTGAGTAGAGATCCTCATGGTGGAGCTCAAAGCTGTAAAACAGCATTCTTATGCTAACGCTGAGTAGGGCCATCCCCTTCGTCTTCCTTTTTATAAGTGTGTCTTTATGATTGTCACTATAAGTAATACGCTAAGGCTCCGCGGGGGGCGCGACGTCTCCGCCAGCCTTTGTATTCTATTGTTTTTTAATGAGATCGCCGACCGAAGTTGGTGCAGCTATCTCCTCCTGAACCCTCCCCTCGGGGTACCCGTGCCCGGTGCCGTCGTCCGCGGGAGAGTCTACTCTAGCGAATTGGCTATACTCCGCCCGAGGTCCTCCTCCGTGTCGACGTCCAGGGCGAAAACAGACGCGATATGCATAATGCATGATATGCGTGACGACAGAGAAACCTCATGGATATTCAACATAACATCCGTAGACACACGACCGATGACTATCCACTCACATTAAGTTGCGTATTAAATGCACGCTGAATGGGTATGACTTACCCCGTGTTGGGTATTTTTCTATATGATATTCTCTATATAGACCGCGCCGTCGATCACACTCATTTCTTTGCAGTTCTCAAAGAGACTCACAACAAATGACCAACCACTCACATTATGTTGCGTATTAAATGCTCTATGCAAAGGGCGGGATCACCGAGAGTAAAGCGTCTTGCTATAGGATGTGCTTTAGGATGTGCTTTAGCGCTGCACAAGCCACAGAGATACACACGAAGCTTCCCGTCCACGTCCTAACTTAGAGACCTATTTCCATCATTATTGCCGCGATTTTGATATAGTTTTCGTGAATGGAGGTATGAAATCAAAGCTTATTTTGTGATTATTACGGCCATGTATACAACATTTTGATTATCATTTTCTAAAGGAAAGTTTTCACAAGAAAACCATTGGACTGACAGTTAAGTCGCAAGCTGCCTTCAATCAACACGCAGTGCAGTGTGTGTGAGTTGAGATGAGCTTGCAGGAAGCTCCAACACCGGGACCGCGCCCCGCAGGCGTCCGACGCCTGCGGCGCCGGTGTTGAGCTTCCTGCAAGCTCATCTCAACTCATTTGACACTTTGAAATTGTTATCTGTTGGTTTGCATCATTATTGCCGCGATTTCAATATAGTTTCGTGAATAGATTTACGAAACCTGAGCTTAGAATTAGTAAAAATATTACTAATGTCTACGTTTTTAAACGACTGTCTGATTTTCTTGTGAAAATTTTACTTTGAAAAATGATTATCGAAATTCGTGGTCAGAAATAATCACAATCTAGGTTCATTATGTTACAGTTCTTGCATCAAATCAATGCATGAAAACTTAGTTATTGAACTAGAAAAATGTTTTTGTTTTTTAAATAGGCAATTATGAAGTAGGAAGCCTGAAACCTTAGCCTACTAAACAAATCTCAACAAAGTGTAGGCCTATCCTTTTATGAATTAATGAAAAAGTAGCCCCAGAAAAAAGAGCCCCCGAAAGTTGAAAAAGTAGCCCCCGAAAATTTCCCAAAAATTTGAAATGGAGCCTCCGAAATGAAAAACTTAATTTTTTGCCTGCGCCCCCCTCTAGAATCCCTCGGATTTCCGCGGGTCCTGAGTTGAGTGTATATATAATATAGACCTCTAGGGGTGGGGTCCACGGGTTTCAAGGGGCCATAAACCCCCAAGAGCTCGGGGGTTACATTCTTCAAAGTTGGGGGGGGGGGGGGGGGGAGAGATCAGATCGCAGCGGGTTGAGTGTATATATAATATAGGCGTGGGGTCCACGGGTTTCAAGGGGCCATAAACCCCCGAAAGCTTGGGGGGTTTAGGCGTTTAATTAGGGTCAGATGAGCATGTTTTTAATACTTTATTTGTGACACTTGCGAGTCAGTAATTGGCGTGGGGTCAATACATAGAGTTGCGTAGTGTTGCGTACCAACTACGCTGGCCTACGTTACTATATGCTGAGGGACGGAAAGGGGTACGCAAGATGAACGAAAACAATTCAACATGTTTAATTTTGTTTGCGTACTTTCGGCGTAGAAATTTGACGCAGAAAGTACGCCTTTTTATGCAACACTACGCTACATGCCTACGCAACAGTACGCTACCCTACGCCAGATCGACAAAGCAGTAAAAGCTTTCCACACTACGGAACTCTACGCAGTTCCAGTGGCTTAAAGAATAACTACCGGTACAGTTGGATTGTTTTTTTTTTTTTTTTTATACAAGGCCAAATTTAAAAAAAAACGGCGTCCTGTTTTTTTGAAAAATGGGAAGGAGGAGGCCTTCTTCAAAAAAAAAAAAAAAAAAAAAAAAAAAAAAATAGGAGGCGGCCCCCAAATAGGAAGCAGGCGGGGACGCTGTTTTCTTTTTCTTTCAAAAAAAAAAATCTAAAAAAATTCAAAAAAAAAAAAAATAGGAGGCGGCCCCCAAAAAGTAAGCGGGCGGGGACGCAAAACATTTTTTTAATGGCCTGAATGGCAAATAAAGTTCTTGGTGGTTTTAATTTAGACAGTCTCTATATATCTATTTACACCCCAGCCCCCCTCTAGAATCCCGCGGATTTCCGCGGGTCCAGCTAGTAAATGTATATTTCTTGATGTTTTTTTAATTGACGAAAAATAAATACAATACAAATACAATACAACTTTGCTGCATGACAATTGTGGAAACGGCCACATGTGGTTTATATGTACACATGTACAGTTATGATGACAACATATAGCTGATATACATATTTAAAAAAAATCTTTCTTTAACATAATGTTTTTGTTTTTAATACTTTTAAAGCAGAGACTGCAGAACCTACTGAAGCAGTGACAGAGAGGACTACAGCAGCAGCAGCAGCTACTCCAACACAAGCCAACACAGGACTAGAGACCACCACTACCATCGTCACCACCCAGGCATCCATCATTGACGTCAATGATGTCATCATCATCGGTGAAGAAGAAGACACTCTAGAGGGAGAGGAGGAGGAGGAGGAGGAGGTACCGGAGGAAGGAGATTGCACTGACAGCTCTAATTGCCAAGGTTGGTTCCTACACCAAACAGATTGTTAGAATTGTAGAAACTGTTGCATTTCACATAGGCTGTTTGGCATACTGAAAATCATAATTTGTTATCAGTATTTTTGTGAATTAATGTTTCTGGGAAACTATGAAAATTGAACTTCCTGTTGATCACTGAAACCATGTGAGCATGCATCTGATGTATCGATTAGGATAAATGAAGTAGTTTGAATGGCCTTTTATGAATACTTTTTTTCCCTTCAAGTTGAATAATGCATTAAATGCATGCATCTATGTAGAGTACTACACAAGAAAAACATTCAAATGAAGTTCAAGAATATCATCTTAGTTGCTTGTATTAGATTTTAACAGTAGTTGTAATGTAATGGAAAAAAGGTGTTGCACTTCCCAAATATCCTCTTATATCAGACTGATTTACACATCGATAAGAGCTGCAATCAAACTACAGGTATATCTATTCATATTTCTTCTCCATTGTCCCTTCACCCCCAAGGTACATCATCAGCCAGCATAGGACAGAGCCAGTCTTCAGTCACTGCCACACCTGGAGACATGGTCGTCCTGACCTGTGAGGCAACAGGCTCTCCACAACCAACCATCTCATGGCAGAGGTTTGAACAAGATGTCTCAGAGTTTGATGACCGAAGGTTCCAAGTCAGTGAGGACGGTGTCTTGACCATCTTGCATGCTAAGGTCAGCGATTCAGGACCTTTCTTGTGTGTGGCAGATAACGGCATTGGGGAACCAGATATAGCCACCTTTGAAATTACAGTTTCAGGTGAGAGTGCTGAAAAGTTAATGCTTGATTGTGATAATCAAAATAGTAAATGTGAGCTTGGTTAATTTGTAATGAAAACAAATTTCGGTAAAAAAATGCAAAAGACCATCATACAAACATTTTAAAATTTGACAGAGTCCTCTCACCAAGAGGTTGATGCATTTATCTCTGTCAATAAACATATCATTTTTTTCATAGTCATTAACCAAATATATTTTATAGGTAGCATAACAGGACAAGATATTCTGATACCTTGTATGTAACTTTTTCTGAAACTTCCATTCTCACTCTCTTCTATCTTAAAAGATCGTTCTCGACCTACAAGGAGGCGCGGTCAGCGCCAATCTCGCATAAAGGTCCGGGAAGGCAAGAGCGTCAACATGAACTGCCGAGCCAAGGGCAACCCTCTGCCTACCATCACCTGGGAGTTCCAGGGAATGGAACTGTCTGATATTGAGAACAGGATCACTAAAGGAGCAGCAGGACTACTCATGATTGCTGATGTCAGTCTGGCTGACATGGGCACCTACAAGTGTACGGCTAGGAACATGTATGGCATTATACAGATGAGAGTGTTTACTCTTATTGTGGAAGGTGAGATTCAAAATGTAGTTGAGAGCTGCAGAAGAAGCCAAAACTTTGCTCAAAATTTTCAGCTACATTTTAGATTTGGGAGGATACATAAGAGTAATATATTGTACTTATGATCAGCTGTGGCATAGGCAGTGACACATTCAAGCTGTCAGGTATTCTTTCTTTACCACTTGCCGCCTATCCTTTCTCATTAAAACAGCTAATTATTAATCTTACATAAATTTTACTCAAAGGTACTATGTCCCATTTGCAGGCCCAAAAAATGAAAAAGTTAAATTCCAACTGCATATGAAAGATAATACTAATTTAGAACTTCCCTAAAAAAGGTGGGGCTTGAAAATGTCTTTAAGTGGGAAAATAACGACTATTAGTTGTCAAATCGACTTTAGGGCTATAGAGCCCGAAAGTAATAGTCTTGATTTTCAGACCATTGTACTGAATGGTCATACGTTTTATGCTGCGCAAAGATTCAATCAGTGTAATCTTGGCCATCACAAGAAGTGGGTTATTGATGTAGACAAATGCTCATGTACCCTTTACAACTCTTTTCATGTATGTTATTACCAAAGAAGAAAAAATGCCAGTCAGTGAAGTCTAGCAAGTAAACAGGTTTCCTTGCATAATTTGAATATGAGGACACTGCTAATGTTTAAATTTCACAGATAGGACATACATGACATATTCATAAGTCCTGCAAAGTTCTACAGAATTTGAGGTTGGCTGCAAAAGGGACATAGTACCTTTAAGTATACAAAATATGAGATTATTTGTCAAATCAAACAGAATTTTTACTTCCTCAACGTAGTAGACATTATCACGATTTAACTTGGCCAGGAAACATAAAAGGTTTATTTTTATGTATCAAAATCAGCTGAGATTACATAGAATCTGTGATTGATATCAACTTGCCAGGGGTTTTGTGTTCCTTTAATGTGAAAATGTTTAGCTTCACTTTCTTGACAGTTGCACCACTTATATTCCTTCGTTTTCAATATTCCTCTTTTTTTTTCTTTTTGCAGCCGAAGTTGCAATAGTGGATCCTCCCCTCAGTCAGCAGATAACCGAGGGCGACACAATCAATCTCCTATGTGGGACCACTGGATCACCTAAACCAAACGTTATGTGGAACCGTAATGATGCTCCCTTACCCAACACTAATCGCTTTGTCATCGGTCAAAATAATGATCTTACAATTAGAGGTAAATTTATCCATCTTTTCAAGAGACACTATTGTACAAATGAGATATCTAAATTGTAGATACATAATCAATTTACACCTGATGATATGTCTCAAAATATTATTAGAATGCATCAATATGATGAACAATAGGCTTTCATAGTATGTTCATGTATATATAAAATCTTTTACAGAGATATATATTATGGCTTAGTATTGTTTGCATGTATCATGTAAAACACAGTGTAATATTACAGAACTTTAAGCTTGTATATAAGAAATATTAATGTGAATTGTAACAGTAATGATTACTTTAGTATATTGATGGTTAAGAATGTTATCTAAATGAGTATTTTGATCCTCTTCCATTCAGATATAAAGCAAACAGATCGTGGTAAATACTCGTGTACAGCAGCCAATGGAATCAGTACAAGAACAGCCAATGCAGTCATTTCTGTCTCAGGTAACTTGATGTGTCTATTGTAGGAAAAAGTGGTAAAAATAGTGGAATTCTGACAGAGTCTGTATATTTTATGTCATCCAAGTTGAAAATAGCCAATCAATGATAGTATACATTAACTTAGCTTATCAATTTATGTCAATAAAAATGCAGGTAAATTTTACAGTGTAAGGCACATAAAGATGCTAACATATAATATACCCTAAGAACATATACCGGTAACCTTTATCATTATCAACATTATCATCATCATCATCACATCACCATCCTCATCATTGATTGTCGTTGTGGTCTTCATCATCATCATTTCATATACCTAAACATAGGATGAAACAAAGATATCTAATCTGTCTTCTTCTATTTTCTTTATTTTTAGGTATTTTAGGTGCCGAGGTGGATCCAAACTGCCAAGACTCGCCACAGTACGTATCATGTCAGCTTATCGTTTTAGCAAAGCTCTGCCCGACGTATCCTTACAGCAAGTTCTGCTGTAGAACATGCCGGGACAATAACATGCTACCGCTCACTACTGCTAGGCCTTAAACGTACGAGGAGCTAGTTAGCTGATTCTACCATTTTGAAAACTGGAAATGCACTGAACTTTTTTTATATTATGAAAAGGATTAGTTTGATTACCCCATACTTGTTACTGCTCATTTTATGACAAATGATCATCAAGAGTAAGAAGAAGGTTTATGTAAATTCCCATTTCAATAATATCACATTGGAAGTTATTGTTCCCACCTGTCTTTTAAAAAGTATATCCAGCCCCAAAATAAGTCTTTAAATCAGAAAATTTCAGTTTAGGTACAATAAAACCTACACAAAATTATGTAATAGAGTTATGATTCTTATGTCAATTTATATTCAAAATGTATACTTGAGTGGAATAGAACTGCTTTATACGGACTTTCAATATTTTGAAGTTGAAGATACCAGTATCTTGTAAATTTCTTTAAATTATTGATTTGTTTACGACATAATTTCCGCTCTGATTTTAAATTAAGTCCAGCAGTGTAACAGAAAATGGAATTATGTTTTGTGTATGTGACACCAAGTTTTAACAAATAACGTTTATCAATATTTTGCAATATGAGGTTATTCATGTACATTGGTACATGAGTAGTATGCTATGCATAATTATGATATTCTTATTTTGAAGGAACATTGTTTTTCTCATGAAGTCGGTCATGTCTCACATTGTGATGCGACTCAAATGTTACTTAAGTGGGAACATCGTTGACTTTCTCTGTGCTAGATGAGACCTAATATTACGACCAAATATGGAAGACAGTGTAAATACATGAATGCAATTCTCAAGGTGGAACCCTGCATTGTCTTTCAGTACATTAACTCTTTCAGGCCTAGAAATCATTTTCATTTTGTAAGCACAATGTATTGTATATTTGAACAAGATATTTGCAAATTGTCCTGAGTATGCACTAGAGTCCAGCATTGTCCACATTTACTTGTCATGAAACCTGTAGGAAAATGTGCTTCTAGAATGTTTATGTTATAAAAACTTGTTTCTAAAATATCATAAAATATTTATGTGCTTAAGGTAATAGTAGTTTTTTCAGACAGAGTGTAAACGAGTCTAGTGTAAATAGATATTCTTTTGAAACAATGAATTCTAGTGAGGAGTCTTTGAGCCTCTTATATATTCTCAATTGCAAATTTGTTTTTTAAAGTTTTGTAGACCAAGCCCAAAACACTTCTTTTGTACATAACACCTGTGGTATTAATACTTCTTATTTATAAATATATATATTTCAATGGGTGCTTTTTTGTATGTTTCTACTCGTGTGTCTATGATGTATGTTTCTAATTGTGTGTCTATGATGTATGTTTTAGAAATTTGTCATGTAGCTATGTAATAAATTATATTATCCTTGTTTTGTTTTTAATGCGATCAAAAAGATTCATCAATTTGTTTATCTATAGCAAATGAGGTGAATCAAAGACCTGTAAAATTGGAACTTTGTCTATGTTTATTCATTGCATTTTTTATATTTTGGTAATGGATACCGTTATATTCTAAGAGAAAACGGTATGTTGTACCTTCCACAATGGTGCTAAAATGAATTGCTGCATTCTGATATGCCAAAGTGTACTGCAACAAGAATAAATCCAGACTATTTTCTACATTATTCGGTTCCATTTTTATATCCACATGCTTATTATGATGTCTTGTTATATATAAAGATTGTTATGAAGCAATTCTTTTAGTAACTGTAATAGATATGATAACCTAGGTCTTAATTTGTTCAGCTTGAATGGATGATTTTAATGAATAAAGTGTTTGTATTCACGATTATATAATATATTGTGACTTGATGAATGTCTTTGTGATGCGAAATTATTAATTTCAAAGAATGATAAAACCCTGTAAACTACATGTATTCCATAATTGATTTCCTACAAATTGAAAGCAATACATGAATTAATTGTCAATGAATCAAATTATCTTGTATATGGTCAATAAAAGATATTGTCACTTGTTCAACACTCTTCATGTTATTTTCAGTACATGGGACCAAGAAGGAATTGTAAAAGTGTATAATGTAGCATATTATACGTACACCTGACAACTATGCAGGGATTTCATTCTACTTAGCCACTATAATGTAATGGCAATAAGTGCACTTCAAAGAGGATTGATTATATTGCTGCCTATTGGTGTGTAGCTGCTGTATCACCAGTCTGCAGCTTTGTAAACTTGAACAGTTCTACTTCTAAATGTATGTACATTCATGCTGCAGAATGTAACAGGGATTTTTTAAACATCTTTTTTGATTTTATAATATGTAATATCTCAAGCACTTTTTCAGTTTACTTGATCAGAGTTTGATGTACCAATGCCTGAACTGCACAATATCACATAAAGTAAAGAAAAAACGTTCTGAGGAGACAAGTACATGTTACTAAGGGCATTCTACAACCGTTGTTTACATAGCAATGATCTACTAAAAGATATTACATGTATACTTCAACAATTGACAAATAATAACTAACCTATGTAAATGTCATCATTTAAAAATTTTAAATGAGCATCTACATATATAGTGAGGTATGTGGTATGTAAAACTACCATACATGTATTTGTTTAATCTGAGGTCAAAAATTTGTTCTTGTAATGTTCTATCATGGAATGTAAATGATTAGAACAGGCATTATTCTTTAAAATTGATTGTGTAATCATTTCCATGATTGGTGTACATATCCATCATATCCACAAATTGGTAGCAAGGTGATGTATCCTTATCATTCCAATTATAATTAATTATGGACTATATTTGAAGGTGCAAATAATTTACTATGTACTGTTTGTAAGAGACTGCTATTAGAGCTTTATGAAAGTGGATAACAAATGCCACACCCTTTGTTATTAATCAACCAGCTCTAACAATAACATTTCCCACATCATTATTTCAATTTAAAATGTCAAATATTTCCATGTCAAATTCTCTGTATGAGTTTTTGTGAACAATAAAGTACGGGTATAGTGGTACATCTATCCTCCATCCTGTTTGGCTCGATGATACACACAAAAAATGTTTACAATATCTTTTCAACATTCAGTTCTCTGTTTGAATAAATTTGTGTGTGCATCTGTTGTAGACCTCTAATTTGTTTTGGTTTGAATGACTTTGTTTTCTACACATTGTAAACTATAAAATGGGGGTATTTTGTCATTAGTTTTGACTATTTATCCTCTACAAATGGTGCTTGTAATAACAATGTATTGTGTATAATATGTTGGTCAAGCTAAACAAATGAAGTTTGTTCATTTACTAAGATCACACTTCTGAATAAGGGGGAAGGAAAGAACGGTTTCAGATTTATATAAATTTTGATATATCTTTGCTTTATGAGGTTTGTACATTGTAATCATCATAGGAAATATTGCATTCATTGTTAAATCAAATTCACATCATGACATGATGAAAATCAATTTCAAAATTTATGTCTACACTCTACAGTTTAGTTACACTGTAATCTTATATTCATTGTTAGATAGGACCAAGTTACTTTAAAAGGACCAAAAATAGAAAGACCTGTGTCTTCCGCAACATTACTCAATTACATTTGTTACAGTTGTAAATCAGTGAAAATTATCAGCAGTTTTTTCGAAAATAAAACTTTGCATTTGTATAAATTCAGTTTTCATTGTGTTCTCTGTCCTTGTATTATATTAATCAAGGGGTTGTAATACACATGTTTCAGCAACGATTGCTCTGCCATCAATATCCTTCACTTTAAGAATTACGGTACAAATTTAATTCCCCTGAACCCATTCTAAAATCCTACTGCGAAAATGTGCAACCCTCGTAGCAAATCTTTAAAGCCTGGAGCAACTGTTGCTGAATCATGGGTTGGAGCACAAACGTAGTCTGCTACTACAAAAAAACTAAATAATGAATTACCGGTACACAAGATGTTCAAGTACTTAGATGCGCTTTTGTATTGATAATAATATTTTAGTGCTTATTTCCTGTAGTGCTGTAGTCAAACGTTTTACCGTCCGGTATCCGACCGCCCATGGCGGATTCCGTTTTCAATTGGACGGTTTCGTTTTCCTGATTTTTTTTTTTTTTTTTTCGATTTATGCCCCTCCACCTGGCACTATGCCTGGCAATGTCTCCCAGCTCAGTAATCTGTGTGTTGACTCACCACTCCAAAACTAGAACAACACTCCAATTTGTCTGTCATCTTGGTTTGAAAGTAATCTTTGTAATAGATCTCATCATCTCAATATGTAGTTTATAATAATAATTCATCCAACTTTTACACAAGGTTCTGTCCTAGGTCCTCTACTGTTTTTAATTTACATTAATGATCTTACACATTCTTCTAAAAACAACATTGTTACTAATATTTGTGACAAGTTCACAAGCACAAATCGGCCCCTTTAAATGCACCTCGCAGTTAAATGAAAGTTGCCGACAGAGTCGGTAAAAAAAAAAAAAAAAAAAAAAGTTTTTTTTTTTTTTTTTTTTTTTTTTTTTTTTTTTTTTTTTTTTTTTTAAACCGAAAACCGTCCGGTTTTGACTGGCGGTTAAACGGAATTGGAGATATCCGTGATGTTACAGCACTAATTTCCTGAGACATCTTAGTAGTCCAAATATGTGGAAATTTAATGCCCTTAAACACAGCATCAACTTTTGCAAAGTGCCAATGTTTCTTGCCTGTCATTAACAACTCCCAAACAAATTCTTGCAGCATAATAAATTTAGAGTATGTGAAGAATATTTTCTAATGGTCTTTAAAAAAAAAAATCTACCAAATTTTTTGCTATTACATCTTTACACTTTTTATTTAATTTAATTCACAGCTCATTAAATAAAAAATTAAGAAGATGAGAAAAATTAGTTTTAACAGAAGAAGTACAAAATTAGTTTAAAATGTGGTTTTGCATTTCAAAATTTTCTTCATTTAAAATGAAGCATAAAATATTACCTTTAATACTATCAAACACATACATTGACATACTAGACCGGGGAGATGTGAATTTTAAAACTCCCTGCCTTGACATATTGATAACAATTATGGTGCTCCTGCAAATACTTAAACAAATCCCTCCATCTTTAGGGGTGAGTTCCAGATTAATAAAAGAAAAGGGAAAAAGAAAGAAAGAAAAAAGGGGGACCCCTGAACTTGCTCTCATACATATATCTTAATCTCATTTCTGATAATAAATTGGAAAGACGCTTGAACCCACAATTATGTGAAGTGAAGCGATGTCAAACTTGCAAAATCATCAAATAATCACAATAGGAAATGCATGAAAGGCCACTGGTAAAATACGACGTCTTGATGAATTAAATCTCTTTAAGCAAATCAATGGCATGGTGGGTAAAGAGACAAATCCAACCTGTCTTCAAATGGATGACGAGTCCACTGACAAGCTCTAGTGATTTTTCCACATCATCATGTTATTCATTCCTTAACTTCATGCTCATCCCTGATCCATCCATTTATTCAGGGTTGCTCTTGGTGTTCCACCTACTAGCTTCTGCAGATAGAATTGCACATCTAAATAATCTGATGGCAGAAACGACATCTCTTCATTTTCCTGTAAACTCCATCTTTACAATATCTTAGTATTCTTGTAACACTGGTCATCAATGACTCTGATTTTCTCTGCGATCTCTTTCTTCTGTCAGCCGTTTTGTTAGAGCTATCTGTTGCTCCAATTCCATTCTATTCTCACGTTTTCTTTCTTGCCTTTCCAGGTCTTTGTAGATGCCTTCACGTAATTTCTGATAAAGAAAAATCAAAACGTTGATAAGTGACCCTTCAACATATTTATGTTGGCGTGACCTTAATTTGCGGCAGTGCTGGGAGTTGGCGTGTGCATTCTCTGTGGGTAATATTTTGCTGTGCAAATTATCTGATGGATGAATTTTAAAAATAAATCAGCTATAAAATCTGATGCACAAATTAAAGTCTACTTTTTTAAATGAAATTTGCGTCAGTTGCAGCGAATGCTAATCCGACATCAAATTTTGAGATAGTGAATATCACATACTGGTAGACTATCTTGATCACCCCATCATACATACAATTACAAACATACTGGGCACTCTGCGTCCATTGAACATAAAACCAATTACATTAAACTGCCATGAATTGGAGGTCAAATATTTTCAAAATCATCTAGACCTAAAGGCATTTAAATAGAATGTTAAATCAAGACAAGAGGAGAGATTAATACACTCCTATGAAAAATTGAAAATTGAATAACAATGTAAGGGGCTGTAGCATGATGAGACTTAGACCGAAAACTTCAGTCTCTCTAATCGTCGGTTGTTCCACTGAGACTACGTCTGGCTCCACTAGACCTCCGATTAGAGAGACTGAAGTATGTCCCATCGGGACTGTACGGGACTGTACAGAACAAATGTTTCGTTTCGACCTGACCGCGATGAATGAGATATGCAACAAGATTTTCACTCTTTACATCCTCATAACTGCTGCAATTATAATAAAAATCAAAAATAACATATATATAGCTTATTTGACTTACGATAGCTTGCTCATTTAGATCCTTAATTAATGATTAATCCGAGAAAGTCTTGTCAACATTATCCGTCTTGGTTTTAGTTGATGAATATTCATTTTTTCTTTTCGAACGTCCAATACAATAGCTACCGTAGCTACGTACGAGTCAGCCCGGCTTGACCAATGAACTCCCACGAAACGAGTGCTCTGATTGGCCATTGGCTATGTTTTGGTAGGAAGTGACCCGGAAATATACCGGGCGCCGGGTCATATAGCTCTATTTTCGAGTGCATGAACGTACTGTTTCACAGTTCTGAGATACAAATTGGATAATTCATATAAGTAAGTCCGAAAATTTCACATTCTATAATAGGTTAGCAAATTTTGAAAACTGTAATTAGGAGATATATAGACCGACCTAATTTACATCTGATTTAGAAATCAGAAAATTAGATCTAAATAAAGAAAATCGGGGAGAAAATGTTTTGAACGAAAAGATGTACATTGTTGGCTATAGCTACCCCCACAGTACGAGATCTCTGGGTTACCATCTGTATTGGGGAATGTCAACAAATGTCAGTTTTATTAAAGAAATGACCCAAATCAGATGGTTATTTCTGTCTAGATGAATGCACACATTTGTGACTTCTTAAACATGTTTATATCTTTCTCTTTATTGCCCTTAATTACTAAACCTACCAGAGTTACAGACACTTCTTCTACTCTCATTGATAACATTTTTAGTAATGTACGACCTTTACCAGATGCGGGTATTATAATTTCAGATTTGTCTGACCACTTTCCAGTATATGCGAGGATGTCTTTTGGTAGGAATATCCGTAATATTTCTAGTAATAGATATGTTCAAAAAAGTAATCCTACCAGTATTGCTAGATTTAGAGATGAGTTATTAGCAAGTGATTGGAGAGAAGTATTACGTGATTGTGATGTTGATAGCTCATATGATAAATTCTTAAATACATTCTTTTTGCTGTATGATAAAAATTTACCTTTACGTAAATGTAATAGTAGAAATCATAGAACAACCCCTCGATTGCCATGGATTACTAATTCTATATTGAGGTCAATAAACAGGAAAAATAAGTTGTACTATAAGTATAAGATTAGTAAATCTCAGTCTTCTCATAGGAAATATACTATTTATCGGAATACTCTTACTTCAATCCTACGTGCTGCTAAGAAGCAGTATTACTGTGCTCAATTTCAGGCGACTCATAATGATATAAAAGGGACATGGAAAGTGATTAGGAATGTTTTTAAGCCAAAGCAGAAAGCGTCTGATGTAAGTAAATTAAACATTGATGGGAATGTAGTTGATGATCCAGAAGTTATTGTAGATAAATTCAATGAATATTTTTGTAATATTGGCCAGAATTTGTCGCGTGACATTCCAGAGTCTCAAAAAACATTTCAATCTTTTTTAGAAAACCCTAATCATAATAGTTTATTTTTATTGCCAACGACTGTAGAAGAATTATTTGATATTGTACATTCTTTAAAGAATAAGAAAAGTCCAGGTTGTGACTATATAACAAATGAGTTGATAAAAAATGTAATTATTGGTATTGTAGAACCCCTCGTACATATTTTTAATCTATCAATGACCACTGGTGTTGTACCCATGAAAATGAAGATTGCAAAGGTTGTACCCATTTTTAAAAAGGGTGATGCCCTTATCTTGAATAACTATCGTCCTATTTCTTTGTTGAATTCCTTTTCTAAAATTCTTGAGAAGCTAATGTATACTCGGACGTTAAAATTTTTGATGAATGCTAACATTTTGTCAAATTTTCAGTTTGGTTTCCGTGAAAAACATACTACAACTCATGCTATTCTACATTTGGTGGATAAGATATCCAGTGCCTTAGAAGCACGCATGCATACAGTTGGTTTCTTCTTAGACTACTCTAAAGCGTTTGATACTGTAAATCATTATATTTTAATAGATAAACTGTGTCATTATGGTGTAAGGGGAATAGCATTAGATTGGTTTAGAAGCTACTTAACAAATAGGAAACAGTTTGTTTCTTTAAATGGAATTGATTCAGATATGCGGGACGTCACTTGTGGGGTCCCACAGGGATCCCTTCTAGGCCCGCTTTTGTTTATTGTGTATATTAACGATTTTCAACTTTCCGCAAAGATGTTATCATTCATTTTATTTGCAGATGACTCGAGTGTATTTTTCTCTCACAGAAATCCACAAACTCTTTTGCAGACTGTAAACTCCCGAGTTGACTAATGCGACTTTGTGGATTCAAGCAAACAAGTTGTCTTTAAATCTTAAAAAAACTAATTATATGCTCTTTAGTAATTCCCTGAGTATATTGCCTGGCAATGTAATGTTTAATGGTGTTGAGATTGAAAGGGTATCTACATTTAAATTTCTTGGCTTGCATATTGATGAACATTTAAATTGGAAGTACCATATTAGTAAACTTTGTAAATTATTGTCAAGAAATACTGGTGTAATTTATAAATTGAAATCTGTGTTCCCACTGAATATTTTACATATGTTGTACGCAACTTTGATTTTGCCATATTTGCACTATGGTGTGCTAGCTTGGGGCAACTCATTCAAATCTCAAATGGATAAATTACTACTGGTACAGAAAAGAGTAATACGAATTGTTTGTAATACTCACTATCTTGCGCATACAGATGTTCTTTTTTTTAATAGTGGTGTTTTGAAAGTTGAAGATATTTATCATGTACAACTAGGAGCTCTAATGTATGAATTGAATGCAGGTCTACTGCCAGTAGCCTTGGCTGGAATATTTAAGAAAAATAACCAAGTTCATAGTTATTCCACACGACAGGCGCAAGCATATCACTTACCTCTTGTTAGAACGCAATTTGCCCTTACTACTTTGGGGTCCACTGGACCTAGGTTTTGGAATTCCCTTGAACCAAGAATAGCGCAATCGGTCAGTATTTATGTATTTAAGCGCAAACTGAAGTTACTGTATTTGAGTCGATATCGTCTAGATTTATAGTTGTGATCAATATTTAAGAAAACTATTTGCTATATAGGTCAGCATTATTCTACTCCCGTTTCTCACATCTATTCATCTGTCTGTCTTGTTTAGTTTTTGTCTGTGTTTCAGTCCTGTTGCTCGTAGTATATTCCTGTTCCTGTTGTTTATAGCCATTATTTAGTAGTCAGTAGATTTTATTGTACTTATTTATGTTTAATATTTTCTCAGTTGTTTAGTTAGTTTAGTTTTGTAAGCATTTAAATGTACAAATTTTTTTATTTTTTATTTGACGAGTTTGTTCTTTTAGGACATACTCTTAAACTACTCATGAGGGACCTTAAATCCACAAGCCTTGCTTTCAACCAAGGTCACCTCATCTTTCTATTGTAACGCCATATTCTGTTCACTCCTTTATATTCATGTCATATTTATAATGTGTGTTATGAAAGAAAGATAAATAAACTTGAAACTTGAAAACTTGAAACTTGACTAGATCTAGATGTTTCTTTCCCGTGGCCCTCTGGGCCAATTGGGTATAATATGACGCGACCGCAGTATTCACATGCGTGCAACATACGCGAAACCGTAGAGCCGACCCTACCCAAATCAGAGACTAACGAACGAAAGAGACAGAAATTTTTTGTCTAGCGAAACCGCGTAGCAGGAGAACTTTGATCTGTTTCGCGCCCTTTCCCGAACGCTAGCGCGTACTGACCCAGTTAATCACTGACCTATATACCTCAGTGCAGTTAATCAAGTCCATTCGTTTACGTGCAGTTGTCCAAAAGAAAACGTAAATGACGTAAACCAGTATTTCCCATGCTACAGCAGCCCCTTTAACAATGAGGATTTATTACTAATCAATAGTACAATCATGACAATACATGAAATTTAACGTATGGGACTGAAATAATAAACATCTTGATTAATGTGCAATTAACTGCCTTTAAACACAAAAATGGGAATTACCATTTGATCAGACTTTTTCTTGTAGTGAACACCACCTATTATTGCTCCAGCGGTAACTATAGACAAGCAAAGCGTAACTTTTGAAGCTGTCGACATGTTGGATGCAGAACCTCTGCTCTGTAAACTCCAATAACTACGGGACATAGGTCTACAACGACTTCTCATCGGCGTCCCCAGAGTTCCGGGGTGAGCTCAACAGACCGTACCGGACGTTAAAACAGCGTCCTTTGCAACTGGGGAAACGGCTAGCATGGGATCGTCCATTATATTAAAAGGGAGTGTTTCTTATCTTGAGTTTTGAAACTCATATTTTATCAATTATTAGGGATAAAATATTTTATTGAAATATGATTAATCATTTTAATAGGATCAATATTATATCGAATTATTAATTTTAAGAAAATTGTATTCAAAATACCTTTACAAATATTTTCATTTTTATTACTTTAACCCACCAAACAATAGTATATTCGAAATAGACGTTCAAAATTGTACACAAACAGAGCTTGTGTGACGGATCAGAGGAAAATAAGGTGGTGAAATTAGATTTCTAGAAATTCTAGGTATGTCTTTTCCATCTAGCATTGGTTAATCATATGATTCTTTATTTCAATAATTTAATCAACAAAATTCATGCTATATTTTAATCAAATATGCCTGTTTTGAGGCGAGAATGTTGTCAAAGAGTTAGTGAGACTGAGTGAGACTGAGTGAGACTGTGCGTGGGAGTGAGACTGAGTGTGTGAGTTGCGATTGTGACTTGTTGTTGAGCCAGTGGCTAGTTATTTGGAAGGATTTTGAGGGGTTTACTGTGTCAAAGCCTCTCAGGATTTTGAATATCTGTAATAACTGTATCTGGTCTGCTCTTTGTCTTCTGTAGATGAGTCGAGTGACAGAATAACGAATGCAATGTATGTGAATTTGTGCACTGCACTGCATGCATGTACTGTACTGATGCTCGTGAAATAATAACTTCGGCATCGGCGTCAAAGCTCCCTGGGCTCGAGTTAGTGAAATAACTGTCTGGTATTGGTAATATGGGGGAAAACTTACATTTGTCAACCTTCCCCATGCACACATGGCATTAACTGGTGATTTTCGCTGGAGTCTGGTGAAATGTTTGCTTTCGGCCTTGGTTTTCTTTATCTATATTACTAGAGTAGTCTAGACAACAGTTTAAAACTTTGATTAAGAAAAAATGATGATTAGAAAGAAAATATAGGTAATTTGCATACTAATTATAATCTTTCAACCACAACAAAAACACTTTCAGCTAATCTGTCCGTTTTCGTGAAGCTGCTGTGTGCCATGATCGGCAATCACACATAAACCGCATTGCATACTGTATATATTACCTCATCATGACGCTCTTCAGTCTCTGTGTACAAGCAGCTGTCAGAGCCACACATAGTCTTAGTGGAACCATCGTCGATATCAGAGACCAAAGCTTTAGGTCTAGGGTGTGTACGGCTGTTACAGACACCTCTTTTAAAATTTTGTTGCAATCGCTCTCCAATAAAAAAAATTGTAAGTCTGGATGTAGACAGGGCCAGGTATAAAGCACTGCTCTGACTCCTCTGAAGGTCAAAACTAGTAGTAGGAGGACATGTCTAGTAAGTCTAGGCAAATATCCCATTTATATCTGCCAAAAATGCGAGGTAACTTCCAGATGTCGTGCCTTGTCACAGTTGTCACCCCTTGATCACTGTAGATAAACACTCGAACACAAAGGCCATTTAGCATAACAAAGTATGAACACGGCACAAACACAATTAAGGTAAAATTTGTGCTAGACCAGGGCTCAAATTAATTTTTTTTCCACGGGGGCTCTTCCAAAATAAAAAGCGCCCCCATGAGCCTTCTCACGGGGGCTCTTTTAGTACTAACGGGGGAGGGGGGGGGGGCACGTGCCCCCAACAATTTTCCAGGATCGGTTGAACTTTTTTAGACCCCCTTTTTTTTACCTCGATCGATTACATGTATGTGCCCCCCCCCCCCAAAAAAAAAAATCAAACTCTGGCTACGTGCCTGGATATGAGGCGGCATGCGTGAACACCAGTATGACAACCGCAGTGCACTGCAAGCTTCCGTTGTTTGTATCCGTTATACCCATAGAGATGTGGAGATGGGAGATATAGCGCAATCTTGCGGCAAAAAGTCGTTTATTTTTTTACTTCTCTATATTCTTTATTTCTCTAAAATTTCGAGCGAGAAATCCTGCACGCTATTAAAATATAACTTCCATATAGTTCCATTTCATAGGTTTAAGGTTTGAAAGTTGAAACTCAATATTGTGTGAAAGTTATAAGAGAAAGTATAATCTTTTTTTTATATTTGTTATTTATATTCCACGGGGGCGATTTTTAATTTTGCAAACGCCCCCGTGAGCACTCTGACGGAGGCGATTGTGTGGCTCATGGGGGCGAATCGCCCATCGCCCCCGTGTATTTTTAGCGCTGTGCTAGACTGTCTAGTACATTGCAAGGTAATCTCCAGAGGTTAGGCTACCAATTGGGTAATGCACTCTGATTCACGAGTGAAATTCAGAATTTGAATGAAGCATGCGAATCCAAAATAATTCTAGAAGTAAAACAAATTATGAAAAATGAAAATCATCCACTCTTTCCATACTATGTTTTTATGCGTTCTGGTAAATGACTTTGTTCAATGAACTGTCGCACTCAACGTTTTCTAAATTCCTTGAATTGAATGAATGAAATGAATTGTGTTAACTTTGTTTACTTGCAAATTTCTCAAGAGAGGATAAACCTCTGGATGGTATTTTGCAGTTTTAAATAATGTGGCTAATTGAAGAAAGATGTGGTCTTTTAGTTTTAGGTGCACTTTGACTGCAACCTTGATCAATATTGTATCTAACCTTTAAATATCATTTCATTTCTTAAAAAAAGATTAATCTACTGTAGTTCACAGAGAAGCTGTCCAGTTCAACTTGACCTTCAAGACAAACCAAGATGGCAGCAGGAGCAGTGGTCGTTCCTTCCATAATCCCGCTAAGGATTCCAGTCCAAGGGAAAAGCAAGACGGACATTGACACCAACACTTATGTAGAGCTCAAAAGTAGTAAGTTTTGCACATATTGATTGCTTATACAAATATTTCTTTCCCTCCCTTCTTTTCTCATTCATCTGTACAATATTTATAAGTGCTAGTCCTCTCCATCAAATTTGTAATTCATCTTTACTGTCAAAATGCATTGTTATTATTTTTATAATCATCATCATCATCGCTTTAATTATAATTAGTATAACTATAATTATTGTTTTATTCTTATTTTATCATTTGAGAAGAAGCTACTTTATTACACTCATGCTCCTGCACTCTTCTGAAACTTGTTTTTTTCTTTTGTTTCCTTGCAGCCACCCCAGACATTGATATATTCTACACCATTGATGGCACAAAACCAGATCCATTTCAGACGATTGGACAGAGAACGACTTTCATGTATCAGAGACCTTTCAGGCTTACAGAGGGCAGGAGAACTGTCAAGGCTCTTGCTATGGCCAGGTTAATTGAGTCGCTCATTATGTTTTGGCAAGAATGATCATGAATTGATTCTTTTTCTGCCTGATTAGCCTTTTATTGATTGATTGATTTTATGTATTTTTTTCTCAAGAAATTGGAGAATTAAGACTAAATGCCTTTATAAGAAAAAGGGTCTTCGACTGCTGCTGGGAAGATGTTGCGACATGCACAAAACGTTTCAATCACTTGAAATTCAGTGAAAAGGTGAAGGGTTTGAATCACAGCCAGGGTAATAATATTTAAGTGACATTAACACCACAGGCAGACAGATATGTCTGCTATGCAAAAATACACTTTTATTTGTTTGTAGTTTATCATGTGTTAGTGTTATAAAGTAATTACTGTCACTTCTAAATACCGTAACCACATGATCTCTCATTCTATTTGGTTTGTGTATAATTTGATAGATTTCGGATATACTTCCAGTCCTTAAATCACCATTCTCTCCTCCTTTTCTTCTGGTTGATTCTTCTGAGTCACTGCTTTGTTCATTGTTTCATACTTTGTTTTGTTATCTCTCCTATATCAGGGATCAGACCAGAGAGAGTTTTGTAGTAAGCAAGACTTTCTTTGTGGAGTGGGTGAGAGAGGAAACTGATGAAACGGATGATGAGAGTCTGTTGGAGGCAGAGGCCAGGAACCAAAGCCCTGGACTTAAGGTACAGTAGATTCACATGAATTCCTGATGGGGCAAATTGAGAATAATCCTATGACTTTTGGTATTCAAAACCAGTACTCATTTTTTTTTGAAGATGGAGATATTATAGCTATGTTTGTCATACTTACTGTAGCATATCTGTCCACTCATTGTTTAATCTTTCTTTTCTTTCTTTGCTTTTTCTTTATTTCAATCAGAGGCATACATCTTAGAGTATAAATGAATAGAAGTTTTCATACAAACGAGGAAGCATGTACAATATAGTGCAAGGACAGATTTAGTATAAAAAAAGAGGATATTTTGCATTTTTCTGATTAAGTTACTAAAATGGCATCATCAGTGTGAGTTGTAGGGTACTATGGTGAAATCAACAGTCATTATGACTATGTTATGTAGCCAAATTTCGAAACTGTCCAAAACACTATTTTCCTGAATATATATATTTGATAATAACAAACATTAACTCATACCTAATGACAAAATACATGTACATTGATTTCCTTTTGAACCAATTTCAATAATAGCTGACAGCCTCCAAGACAACAGCTGCTCTCCTAAGGAAAGTAGTAGAGTCAGAGACGAGAAGACCTGACTCAGTCAAGGGATCAAACTACAGGAAACCTACTGTAGGAACTCGCTTCATGGAAAATAGGATGGGCACTAAGAAACCAAGCGTCTCAAGGGGTCAAAAGGTCGGACAGGGGAAGGTAAACAAAAATTGCTTCTTTAAAAATTCTAGACATTATATTAGTAGCACAAACTCACACTTTAAGGTATTGTAATTCAGTTGTAGACAGCAGAATGGTAAGCCATTACAGAAGTTCTTCAGATGTCTGTGAACAATCTTTTACCCCAAGCATCTGCTTGTTCCTTTATATTGTTAGTTTTGCATACATATAGTGATTGGCATAATCTATATATGTATAATCCTATAAACCTGCCTAAATGGAGATGCAATTACTATGCGTTGACGGATGAAAGGGAAGATTGTCACATGCATGGAAAATAATATGAGCTCTTCATTAAATAGAAGAAACACTATTTATATTTTTAGTGTGTGTTTGCTCAATACTATGCGCATAATTTGGGCAAAATTGTAGCTTTGAAGATTGCGTGAGATGAATTTGAATGTAATAAATTTGTAAATTGTTTTACTTACTGTTAGAAAACTCCTGATCTTGGAAGTGAAGATGACAAGAAGAAGACTAAAAAGATTCCAGAGAACTTTACTCAAGCAAACAGAATACAGAGGCAAACAGATTTCTTAAAGTAAGTACAACCTGCATCTATGTATATAGGCATGAACAATCATTTTATATACTATGACATTCAGATTCAAATTCTAGGAATCATGCAACAGGGTAATTTGTTTTTTACAGATTAAAAACTAAGTTATGTGTTGTTTAACTGTTGTATTCATTGGGATGTTATTTAAAAAAAAAAAAATCTTATTGTAATTCAATTTTCACATTGATAAGTTTACAAAGCTACATGTACTTGAAAGCTGGACAAATTTGAAAAGATATTGGCTTCATTTTTATTTTCTTCCAGATGTATCTTCTGTTTTGCTGACCGTCCAGCCGATCCATTTGCTCGTTTCTGTATTTCATGTGGATCACCTGTTCCTGCTATCCCCAATGCCAGGCTGCCCCCTCCAGAGCCTGCCCAAGTAAGACCTTCTTTATATAGTAGCATATTAACACATTACCTACTGGTAGCTTATGGGGTTTTAAGAACTCAGTCGTCAATGGGTTAAAGATTCAAACAAAATTCTAATAGTTGTGAAGGGAAGGAATATTAATAGAAGTCAAGTACATGTGGTACACTTTGTGTCATTTTCAATTGTGACGTTTATGTGCAGAATGTAACTTTGATTATAATGTAGTACAGACAATATCATTCAGATTATTTCAAATTATTGAGATTAAATACATTTATGTGACCATTATTGGTAATTTTAAAGCTAAACTTAAGCTCTGGTATGGGAATCATGTCAAGAGAACATGGCTATAATTCATTCTGGATTGTTTATCCTGCAGAAGATTGTTTGAACACACAATCTTGCTGGAAATCATCTTCAATAAAACTACAACAGTCATTTGCACATAGTGTCAGGCCTACTTACCTTGATTTCCTCATCTTTCTCGCTCATCACTCAGCCCCTACACATTTTTTACTAAAATCTTTCGCACATGTCATTTATTTGTAATCTTATACATTCAGTGTAAGTATTGTTAAATTCTGTGAGAATTTATTTTCTATCATAAATTGAAATTTTATGAAATGCCATGATATTACATAACAACATAAATAAAATGACCTAATATTCATTAATAAAATGACTTAATATTCATTAATAAAATGACCTAATATTCATTAATTATATCTTTGTTATAGCTTGGTATGTGTGTTGGATGTCATTCTATGATACCTCTGAATGTGGCTAAGTGCTTGGTTTGTGAGATGGACGTTCCACCGCAACTTGTGCCTCAAGCATCAGTCAAATTACAGGTAAGAATGAGGGTAATTACTATTTTATGGTCAAGTTTGATTTATTTGCAGTGGTTGTTTCTTATGATAGCACATCTTTTCTTAGTGTTGTTTTATTTTGAAGTATCAGAAATTTCTAGGTGGTAATGTTTGACTTATGATATTGAATTTTGTACATTATAAGAAAACGACTGACATGGTTAATACTATGGACATTTCAATGTGTTTACTTTTAATTTCCATATCTAGCTAATTGTAGCATTATTTGAGAAATCTTAAAATCATAATTTTATTTCAATCAATTTTCTATTGAATTTCATGGTTAAGATCTTTCACACATGATTCCTTTGTCAGTGAAAGGGAATCTTCTTTCATATCAGGAAGAATATAATTCTTATGTCTATCTTCCTGTCATCATTTGCTACAAAGATGTCCACTTTCTCTCAGCACGTCTTTTTCTCAATATTTTTGTTATTTATTTATTGAACTGATTTGACAGGACAAGCTTGTATGCAATGAATGTGGCACTGGAAACCCAGCTAACATGCTGTACTGTGTGACATGTGAACACCCATTGACTGGAGCTAATAGACATCTCAAGGTATGTAGTCATTGTAGTGTGGATTTAATCTTTTCAGTTTGAAATGTTTCAAGGCAGAATATGAATCACAGCATTAAAGGGTGGCAATTCTGCTAATGATAAAGCATGTCTAACTTCCATGCTTGTAAATGACGAGATGAGATATGTACTCAAAAATATGAGGCCTGTTTCATAAAAGAGTTGTGAGGCCACGTTCAAGAACGTCCCATTCAAATTCTTGTCAATTATTTAATACTTATTAAATATTGACGTATGATGGTTTTGTGAGACAATCTCATAAAGAATTGGATCAGATCTAGTGTAATCTAGACTACAGGTTCCTTCTGTATTTAGGTTTGTGTCAATGTACTTTTAGAACTAAAAATTTCACTCTTTAATCCTGAATTGTTTCAGCCAACATACAGTCAGTTTGCTGCTCCCCCCGAGCCAGGCCAAAAGGGACGTCTTCTGTGCTGCAGCAAATGTGGGCGTGTCAACAGTAGTGATGCTAGATACTGTGATTGGTGCGGTGCAAAGGTCAGTCTAACATCTGAAATAAGGGTTTTATAGAGTGGATAATTTCTACCTTTTTTAATGTGGGTTTTCATACACTGACATCAATATTTAATGATCTCATTTTCTGTGTTTTAGTAATAATATTGTGTGGATGTGTAGATAAGTATATGAAGCAGACTCAAAAGTTGTGGTAGTAAACAGTATTTTATATCCTTTATTATAGATGACCTTGTCATATTAAAGTCTGTACAGAGCTGCATGTATGTACAATCTAGTGGAAATTCATTTCAAGTAACATTTAGTGCACTTATGCGCACCAAAACTCAATAACCCATAAATTGAATATTTTTAACTCATAATGACGATCCATTGCTGTATGTAAAAAAAAAAATTATCACTTCTATCTCTTTAGAATTTGAATTTAAGGAAAATATAACTACTACCAATGCTGCTATACATTATCAACTATGTAAAACCTCCCAAATGTGATGTTAAAACTTAATTATTTTTTTAAAATTTCAAAATCAATGCGAACGTCATGATTACCCAAAGAAAGCATCACATCCATGGACGTGAACTCATTTGATTTAACAATATTATCTATTATTCCTACAGCCTGCCCCCACCACATCACTGTTGACCTGTTCAAAATGTAAAGCAGCCAATCAAGCATACTCATCATTCTGTCATTCATGTGGAGTATTGATTGAACCACCAGTAAGGAATGATCCTAGAAACAACGGCATCACTGTTGGAGGAAAACATACTTCACAGGTATAACATACTTCTTCATTCAAAAGTTTAACGAATGGATGCAGTTAGCTTTATCTTCCCCCTCCTCGTCCCCTCTCTCTCTCTCTCTCTTTTTCTCTTTCTCTCTTTCTCTACTTAACTGCACTCTGTCCTGTCTCTTGGTGTCAGACCTGACATAGTATAAATCAATGTAAAGCCTCGGTCACAAATACCGTTACGGGCTGCTACGAACGCCGTACAAAAAATTTTCAGACCATTTCGTAAGATCTTCTTAAGAAGGCCGTTCTTACGAAACCAGCCTTCGTAGACCGTTCCTAAACCATTCGTAAGATCACAGATCGGTCGATGGTCTTGTCCAAGATTTTTTTTAACATCGTACAAAACCCTCTCTTCGTAAGGCGGCCATACGAATGCCGTAATAACATCGTAAGAACCAGGCAAGATCTTCGTACATTTCGTAGGGTCGAGGGACAATCCTAGAATGCCTCAAGTTGTTCATAGAGGGCTCTTACCGCGTTCATAAGAACGCCTTACGAACGGAGATTCTAATGGTCTTCGTACGAACGACTCCTGGCATTCGTAAGGTGCTTGTCAGGTGTACGTACACAGTTCATGCAAAGTTTGAGTTTTAGCGGTTATAAAGCCAAGTGGCGAAGTTGAAATCATCACTCTGTTCATAGTGTTCGTCGAGCTTGTTTATTAATGCTTATCAATAAATTTATTTTTGAAAAAGAAACATTGTCTTGATCTTTATTTCTCTACAGTTCTATACAGTGAACAGGTACATGACGTAGTCTAAATCATACATACACATATAATAAAGGGGATCTAGCGATTGCTGGTACACAATAATAATTAACCGTTCTTGTATAGCACATAACACATAGTATTAAAACATGTCCCTAAGCGCTCTAGAGAAAAACACTACAGAATACAAAGACAAGATGTACTGGCTAACAGACAAAATGGATGAAATAAATGTTAAAGTAGTGCGTCTTTAAAGCAATCTTAAACTTAACAATGGAGTCAATGTTTTTTAGATGTTCCGGGAGATTGTTCCATAAAGTTGAGGCAGTGTGAGCGAAGCTGCGTTCACCATATGACCTGGTCATCACTGGTGGAATAACAAACAATTTTTTCTTATTAGAATGAAGATTTCTAGAAGGTGTGTACAATGTTAACAGCTCTATCAAATAAGGAGGCGCAAAATGATAAAAACAGTCATAAGTTGAGTGAATGGGTAGCCAGTGTAAGTCTCTTAAAATAAGAGACACAGATTCATGTTTCCTAATACGATAAATAAGACGAGCTGCTGAGTTCTGCACAACCTGCATCTTCTGCACTTGACGAGCCGAAATCCCAGAAAGGAGGCTATTGCAAAATTCAAGATGACACGCCACAAAAGCATGAATCAAGCGTTCAGTAGTGTGTTTATCTATCAGATTGCGAATTTTACCAATTTTGTGAAGTGCAAAAGATGCTGATCTGCATTTCTGTGAAACAAAATTGTCCATAGTGAAATCATCATTATCGAATTCCGAGTTCGCAGTAAGTTGTGTAAAGTCAGACACGCCTCCGCCACGACAGTAGCATTCTTGGGTTGTAGCTGAAGACAGGTAAGCAGGCATCGAAAGCGGTGTGCCAAAATGCCAAAGGCATTTTCGACGACCCTCCTACAATGAGACTGTAGTTGAATACCCGGTCATTGTGTGAAAGTCCCTTTTGACTGTATGGTTTCATCATCCATGTTCTAAGCGGGAACGCATCGTCTCCGACCATGAAATAGTGAACGGGTCTGTTTTCACCAGGCAGAGGATCGAGGTTCGGTAGGCCCAACGTGTTGTTCTCCGGGGTCGGGCGAAGACGTGAAGAGTTACACACCCAGGCATCAAAGGCCAAACCGGTTCCCTCCGTGTTATACCAGATGAACTTGTAATCGGCGTCAACTAGAGCGAGTAAAATTAGGGAGAAGTAGCCTTTGTAGTTAAAGTCGTTGCTGCCGCTCTTATCTGGTTTCTTGATCTCAATGTGCTTTCCATCTAAGGCGCCACAGCAGTGGTAGAAATTCCATCTCTGACAGAAATTGCTGGTGACCCTCTGCCACTGGTCTCGCGATGATGGAACAATGAAGAGTTCATCTTTGAAGCTCTCGTAAATCGCTTTGCAGACCTGAGACAAACAAAGTACACAAAGAAATGCATTAAATGTATGTTTGTTTCCTAGCAACTTGTTATATATATATGTAATTGAAATTAATGAACAAGGATATTTACCTTTGGTACAAACAGCACAATAGTGTTTTAAGCCACACGAAAGCTAAACGCCAAGGACCGGTAACTGTTTCCAGTAGCCCGAAAGCGCAATGTAATGACCAGTTTTAGCCCGGGCTCCAAAGGTCTTCTGTTCCTGTATACAGATATTCAAATAAAAGTTTTTTTCATAATGAAATTGTAGAGGGTTGCATACTTAATTGATTGATTGATTTTATTGATTTCATTTCATATAACAATTGTTTGAACAATAAATACTGGAAAGCATAGCTTGTTTTTGTTCCCAAGAATAAATATAATATGAACATTATTATCATAAATCATTTTAAAGTGTCTTAATAATCACAGTTAAATAGATATAATATAATAACATATTTACTAAATAATCAACAACAAAAAATACAAGAAGAAAAGAATGACAAAACGGGACACAAAGGACAGGAAAATTACATAAAAGGATAAGACAAGACATGAAAAAACAAGTCATAACACGACAAGATAAACTTGTACAAGTTTATAAGAAAATGTAACAGTGAGATGTTTGTACCAGAAATGAATATGTACGTTTCACTTTTCGTCATACGTGGGGCAACACGGTGCAACAAATCTGCGAAGGTGTTACGGTCCAGCCGGAGATACGCCATGTAGTCACCTTCCGACTCATGGCCAAGCTCAGCGAACAGGGTCTCGTACTGCCCGTACAGTTGCCTTCTCTGTATCCATGGTCGCACCCACCAGCGTCGTCTTCTTCTCTGTAGATCCTCCTGTCTCTTTTGAACCAAAGCAGCTGCTGCAACTGATCGATCTTCCTCCTCCTCCTCCTCTACTTGCAGATGCAGTTGTAGTCTTCTTGGCAATACTGCCATCGTGAAATATCAAACTTTCAACAGAATTTTCTACAGTATAGGGCTGCGCTTTTTTTGCAACCCAACCAAATATACAAACAAATCGTAAGATCTTCTTACGAATGACTTGTGAATGCCGTGAGTTACACGTACGACCACCTTGCGAGAACAAGAACTCGTAAGATTGGCGCCAGTCTGACGTAAGAAGTACTCAAGGCGTTCTTATGAAAAACGTACAAACTCTAGGGCCATTGTATAACCGAAAATCACTTCGTTTCTCAAGAAGGTCTTGAGTTGTTCTTGCGAATTAAACAGCGTTCATAAGAACTCCGTAAGAAGGATGTAAGAAACTATGCCCCAAACTATGCCCCATCTACGAATCTCTACAAACTCTGAAATTTGTACGAACGCATCATTTGTACAAACATTTGTGACCGTAGCTTTAGAAAGAAAATGATGTCCTTGGTAATACTATGTGATGCTCACATTTGCCTACTCTATTATCATACATTTAGGTGTTTCTGTAAAAGTTCATTGTTCTTCTTTTAACAATGCAATTTATATATTTAGCAAATGTGATAAACACTCTCCTATATTTAGTCTTTCATTGTCAATGTTTATTTGAGTATTATTTTTAGTCATCAAATCAACCTATAAAAATACAGAATACGCACAGAGTTTGAGAGGATCTTGGAAAATTAGTCACATCACTTGTCTTAGCTCATTCACTGATTTGTAATTCCTTCCCACCTTCCTGTCTCTGTGATCCCTCAGGTAGTAGACCAGAACGGTGATTCCTCCTGGGTTCCCATGACAGTCCCTAGGAAGGAGCCAGCGAAGGTCTCAGTCTCCACCATGACGGCAGGAATCTTCTACCCATCTAACAAGGGTCTCATCAAGAAGGACCTGGAGCAGCAGGAGGCTAAGGTCAAGCAGGATGCTATGAGTGACCGTAAAGTCACCCTTACAGCGGTCAGTCCGGGCAAAGGTAATCAATGGTCAGATTCACTTTTTTTTCTAGGACTGTACATGTAGCAATTGTCTTGAATATCTCATTGTGATGTCGAGGTGTCCTTACAATTGTGGGAAATGTTTAAACTTTGAAAAGGGAAGAGAGGTATTTCTGGATGTAGGAGCTCAATATCATTACCGTATTGAAAATGAGCATGTTACTCTATTTGCTAATGTCACTTTCCTTTAATTCACCCATTCATTTATTGATACAGTTCAGATGATAATTAGATGTCTTCAAAGTGGTGACATTTGCTCATTTCATAACAGTAGTGAAACAAAAGTGTTCCAATTGGGAAACACAGTCAATTATGATTACAATTCATGTTAATCCTGTTAAAGTTAATGTTTAAAATGTCACATTACTGTGTACGGTAGTCATATGAGTTAATGTATCATCCCTTTTCTGTATTCTAGGTTACTGGAGACAGCAAATGGATCATGTATGTGGTCATCTCAAAGCGCATGCACAGAACAATACAGACTTCAGGAATATGATTGGAGAACCTAGGATGGGAAAGGTACATCTACATGAACATAGTCTCTTTATAAAATGCAAACCCTAGTATAGCAAAGGGCATCCAATCTGAAAATCAGACTATTTAATAAAACGACTGCTATCCCTTAAAGTTGATACTCTAAGCAAATAAATGTCCCTTAATTTGTTACCTACGGCAAGTATATGTTATTTTTAAGTTTTTCAATTACTTAGTATATCACAAAAAAATTCTGTCTACTCGAAATCCTCAATTGAAATGTCTAAAATATCCGCCTCTCTTTGCATAGAAAATCAGTCACGACGCTGGTCTACTATTTATGACCTCACGTCCGGGAGAGAGTATATTCACGTACCCGGATGTTCCATAGCAAACATGTGCAGAGTGATACGATTTTCTGCATATTTTTGTTTCAAAGGCTGAAAAGTCTAATAAATCATAATTCTATGTACAATTCTTTACCTTCCCCTAGTACTTCATAGTATTAATATCAATTCCCCTTTTAAAAATTATGACATATACATGCCAACGATGTGCTATTAGTCGATATTTTCACCATGTAATTTTTGTTTTGGTGTTGAAATCGGCCCAGGCACGGAGTGAACAGTAGCTGTCTACCCATGCACAGTTCATTACCATACACTACAGCGATCTCCCGATGGTTTCTTCTTCCTTTTTCCCATGTCTTTCGCCTTCCTTGGCCCTGAACATCCTTCATCTACCAATTCTGACACCGGTAGTCAGGAGCAAGTCTTTGTTAGTTGTTTTTCTTAGCTGGCAACGTCGCTTTCATTCTCTTGCAATTGCCGATAAACATATAACTAGCGCACGTACGTTCCATCTCAAGCAAGCAGCGCCTAGAGCAGCGGCTTGGTCTTACCTCCCGATTCTGTTCGCTCCACGAACGTTCATGCAAGAGCCGCATCACTCGCCAAAATATTATAGAGGAAGCGCGCTTGCATGATCTCGTTCAAGTTTGATATTTTACAACATAAAATGTTTAACTGGTACTGTATCCTTTTTTGAGGCAGTCACACACATCTATGATAAGTACTATCATAGTTCTAGACCTATTCGTTTTACAAAACTGCTCATGTTCATCTGATGACAATATAATGCATCCGCCTATTCATAAGTGCACGATTTAACTTTAATTCCTAAGCAGTAAACTCGTCTTAAATCTCTACCAAATAGGTGAATATGAGGATATAAAAAGAAATCAGCGACTGGAAAATGTTGCTTCGTTATTCTTCATTCAAATGAAAACAGAAAATCCATCAAATATACTCCTTAACAACAACAAATCTAAGTTCTGACAGGATAGCATTTACGTAGGGATATCACTGCCATTCACTCTCACTGAGCCCATGACTCCCGTTCGTGACGTCACGGATAGAGGCCCGACTCTACGTGCACTTCCGGGTTTCAGACTTAGATATTTTGGTAGAGTTTACTCGAATAAATTCATTATTCTAAACTTGTTTTGCCGGGTGGACACCATTTGGTGTTATTATGGGGGTTAAAAGCTTTCTATTTATGTAATTATCTCAGTATTTGGGATTGTCTTAGAGTATCAACTTTAATTTGATCCAACAACTAACGGTTGTTATTTTTCCACAAAAATATATTTTCTAGCCGTTTCTTTTTGAGGGAAGTTCTAAATTAGAATTATCTTTCAAATGCCGTTGGAATTTAACCTTTTCATATTTTTGGCCTGTAAATGGAACATAGAAAATTTATACTATTTGAGGCAGGCACACAGTAAACATTCGCAAACCAATTTGCTTTTCCTATGCATTATTGGCTTAATATAAGTAAACATATTTTTAATCAGGTGCTTTCTAAATTTTGTTTAAATAGGATATTTTGCATGTGACACATACTTAATATTCCTTTTTTAACGCTTTCGTACCATTCATCCCTCATTTATAATGAACAGTTAGTGACAGCAGCTGTACATGAAGATGGCTATGAGCTTAGTCTGACTGTATGCTTTGCTCTCAGAGGGTCCAAAGATGCTATGACAGGTAAACCTCTAGGAATCACCAAGTCAACATTACTGAGTGATGTGACAGAGGGAAGGAGAAACAGTACAAGCAGTCCTGGTGAGTAGAAATGATACTGTTCTTAGATGCTAGAAATTGTTTTATTTGAACTATTTTGAATGTTTTTATTGATAATTAAAATGTCCAGTCTATCTGGAAGTTACTAGTAAAGAAGAGACCACTAGTCTTTACTGTATGATGGATTTGTGATGACTATTCATAGAGGATGAACGAGTCCTCATGTGATGCATGTACATACAATACAAGGCTTGACACTAAACAGGGGATTGCTACTCAGAGATTCCCTAAATTTCCCTTCAACTACCCCCCCCCCCCCCCCCCCACATCAAAAAATGAAAAGGGGCATGGATTTCATGGACCGCCATTACAAAAATGCACAGAGCCCCCAACCATATCAGGTAGTGTAAACAGTTTGTAATGGATGTGTATATCCAGTACAGAATACATTTTAGGCTTGACCAGTATTTATAGATTGTTTATGTTATATTCCTTTTTCTTTTGTACATAGTTACTCAAGAGAGACCTTCAAGTGGTACCAGAGAATCATCATCTAGGAAAGAGTCTCCTAAGAAAGACACTCCTAAGAAGAAAACAATCAAGAAGAAACCTGTCAATGATAAACTTACAGTAAGTACATTGCTTCCATTGTTATTATAGTATGGGATTATAAAATCATGTAAAAATTAGAAACCTTCATGAATGCAAACTAAATTATCGTCCAACAAAATTATGGAAGGAGGAAGAGTTTAGTGTCTTCACTCGAATCAACTAAAATCTAATACAGTTATTTAAAATCAGGGGGGGGGGGGTGCTTGCCTAAAATTAACATGGTCTCTCTATAGAATTTGGTAATAAGAAGCATGGAGTTAGAAACACTTTCTGCTTTCAATGTATGGGTATATCCTCTTGTATGTGTTATTCAATGCTTTCAAATCAAGGTCATTCTGTACACTGTCCAACTGATTTATGTGACACTAAACGACTGACATGGGTGAAGTATCTGACCTTATTAACAATTCATGAATGTGGAAGTGATGATTGATCAGACTTATCATCTAGTGAAAGTCACATGAATAATGTGATCTTGATGCACAGGGCAGAGACTCTGACCCCTGTGATTCGATGTAACCCAGATAGCCTGTTCTCATAAATCAAACCTAGGATTCACTCTATTGTCTTTTAGAAGCAGTAAGGTATGAACTCTGTGATAAAGGATATGGGCCAATCCCCTTCTGGCTTTAGTTTTAATAGATGCTATCTTTTTTGGTTGCTACTACTACCATGTACCATTATGGCAACATGTACAGTACTTACTAAAGAAACACATTACCATCCTCTTCATCTTTGAGATACAGACAATTCTAATCTTTTTTTTAAATCCAAAGTGTTAATATTTGGCAGAGGTTAGCATACAAATATATTGAAAAAGTTTTAACACACCCATGTATAATATTTTCACACACCCATGTATAATATTTTCGTTTAGAAAAGTTTTAGTCTTTCTTTTTGCTTATTATGTAGCTTTTAAGAGAAATAAAAAGCCACATTGAATCGTGGTTAGACAATATGGCAACATCAGTGGAACACATTTGTAATATGAATTTTAATTTTCACCACCACATTGCATGAGCTTTGGAGTTCAAGAAGTGTTTACTAATATAGAAGATGTGAGGATGAAGTTAGCAACAGACAAAGTTACAATATATCGTAAGTTGACAACAAGTTCAACTCAATTTGTACAAAGTGGCAATAATTGTTTGAGCGTCACAAGTATGTCAGCTTACTGTTATAATTGTGTAGTGAATTGATTTTGCCTTATTTTATTTTCATTGCAACAGCCATATGACAAGGATTTATTAAGAGAAGTTGGTCCAAGGGGAGATGGAGATGAGAAAGAGATTCAGAGTCTATTTGAAGAGGTAAGCTTATAATTCTTTCATGAAAATCACTTAAATACTGTGGGGTAACAGTTTGTTGTGTGACTTCGGCTACATGTTACACTGTGTGGTCAAAAATTGCCACAGGGTAGATTTAATTATGATTTGGCCAGATTATATTTTGTTCCTTTATTCTTTGTGTCCATTAAATACTTTCATTCCTGCAATTCATATAATTCATTATTTTCTATTTTGATTGAGTTAATGCTTATTTTGCTTAGAACTGTTTGATGAATGTTGATGAAATCTAAAGTTTGAAATGTTTTTTAGCTTTATGTATTTGTTAATCTTTTTTTTTTTTTTTTTTTTTTTTTTTTTACTGCTGTATCTCTTTGAATTTGCAACTTTCCCAAAGGCTTATGAAAAAAGAATTATATATTTACCTATTGTTGCATTAAGTAATAAAGCAAAACTGACCAATATTTCTTTTAGGATAATGTTTTTATTTTAATTGTACAAATCAGCGTAAACTTACAAAATAACCTTGATGGGGTGCATGAATGCTTGTCTGTGTGTGAGGTGTTAGAAAAGCTGTCATATTTAGTATGTTTCCCTGTTATATCAAATCATTCATACTTCCGTCAGAACATTAAAATTCCTTGTCTAACTTTAGACTATAAGGGTGGTGGTAGATTGGGGGGGGGGGGGGAGAATAAATTTAATATACAGAATCCAGGTGTACATTGATATTGTGCAAGCACTTAATAGCTATTAAGTTAGAACATCATTTCAATCATACTGGTATCTGGATTTTGTCTTTTTGTTTTTAAATCTAATCAAGTAAACTGCATTAGCCTATATGGGTCATCAGCATTTTTTTTTAGTGTACTTTGCCAGTATAATGTGCATTGCCAACTTTGCAGTTAATGTATATTTGTATGTTTCCTTTATAGAAGGCAATTAGTAAAAGTAAAAACTGAAGTAATAAATTCAAGGGGGTTCCAACTTTAATCACACGATATAATGAAACATGATAAACAACAAGGTGGGGGGAAGCAAAAAAGAAAGGGAGAAAAAAAAGTATAAATAAGAAAATACAAACTTGTTTTGTATACTTACAGCATGTCATAAAGAACTTCAACAAAAGGGGGAAAAGAGAAATAATTTGTGTAGATTATAAGGAATAGATGATAAATAAGAAAATGGGAACATGATTTGAACTCTTAAACTTAATGTCTGTCTTAAATAACTTTGCCAGATGAAAATGTGAACATAAACTGTTGAACATATTAGATGAGAATGTTTGCAATAGGCATACATGTACATCTTCTGAGAGATTTTGCAAATGACACTGAGCCATGGGGTTGAACTTGCATCTAAGTGAGGTCTATTTTAAGGTGAAGTTGATGCACTGAAAGTTATGTGGTGCCCTCTAGGGGGCAATAAAGGCACACTTCAATCACTTGCCTGCGTCAATCACACCTGCAAGCCATCAGGCACAGGTCAGGTCAGAGGGTAAAGGTCAAGTTGTATATTGAGCATGACTGGGGCCAGAGACAGGAAAGTTTGATTCAATGAAAAATTGTGTGTTTAGGGATTAAAGGGGACTCTATGATTGTGCACTAAATTCCATTGTCCAAATAATTATAATGAGATCATGGGGAAATGGCTGCTTTCTCTGGTCTTAAGACGTATTCATTTTGGTATTTAACAAAAACTGAGGGGGTGGTGGGGTGGGATATTTGCATAATTAGGATGGTGGTAAAAAGATGATAGGAAATATATGTTTTCAAGTATGAGCGTTCATTTTGTTGTTGAAATGAAAACAGTTTTTAACTTTGTCACTGTACAGAGTTGTCAAAGTTGAATATGTGTGTCCATTTATACATCTTATAGATGATAGTTTGTGTTTTAAATATCATTAGAGAATGCAAAGTTTAATTGGAAAATTGATATCTGTCATCATCCCAACTTACAATTTGGCCTCATTTTACTATTAGGTACATTGATATTGTTGCAGTCAAATTTTGTTATGATTAGCCAGCAAGCAAATATGGAAATGGAAATATAAGACAAAATCATATTTGTAATTTGTGTCTTTTAAAAATAAATGTGTATTCAAGTAATGTTACATTGTTTTGATTGATGAGAATATGGAACAGCTCATTGTATTTGTATATCAATAGATTACAGTAAATACACTGCATGAATGGTAATTATACTTCAGATTATATCATTAAGCATCTGCCAAATTCAAGCTTTATACTGTATCTGGATTAAAGATAGGTTTATCAAGTGCTGAATTTCCAGCAGGAAATCAGACTCACATTTACAGTATTTACAGTTTGCAAGATGTGAAAATGCTGATGTTTAACAATTTATTTTTAGGATCATGTAGTAGCCTGTGAACAAGTTTCAGCAGCATTTAGACTATAGCTCTCTAGGGTCAGATTCTGCTGTTGCCAAAGAAATCAAATTCAGAAGAAAATAATATGAATATGGATCAGCAAGCGGAAAATAGGGCACTCGGCTGCAAAGACACAATAAAGCAGTTCTAGACATCAATGGCTGCATCGTTGAGTGTGAGACATCAAAAGGAATATTCAATATACCGACCTGTCAATTTAGATCTGGATTAGGGGTTTTACTGTTGCAATAAAATGCTTTTTATGGTCAGCATCAAAGATACTCCACCCGATACAGCCCGAAGGAAAGAAAGAAAGAAAGAAACAGATGTCCTCTGTAGAAGAGAAGAGATTTGATTGTAACATGTGATCATTATAATGCTTCTGTCACATCTAGAGTAGGCGGTATCCTTTGAAGTGAGATACATGTATTAAAATCTGTTTTGGTGGGCACAGATAGAGAGAGGACTGTGTGTGCTATGGATGCATGTTTATGATGAATATGATTGGATAACCAGGCAGTTGCTGTGAAAGAAGAAATCATGAGTTCTGGGCCCCAGTTGCATAAAACTTTCATTTGAAACCTTCATGTGATTGGCTGTTGAAACAGTTAAATGATGTTGCTATGGTAAATTCTCACAGAATCAAACGAAACTTACACTGAATGTTCAAGATTACAAATAAATAACATGTGCCAAACAATTTTGGAAGAAAATGTATACTGGCTGAGTACTGAGCTAAAAGACAAGGAAATCAAGGTAGTACTAGCCCCGACACCATGTGTGTTGTCCCATATATCGCTTTCTGTGTACAGTGCTTGTTACTTTACCAAGACTCGGTCAAATTTATTATGATTTTGATGACTCCAGAACCTTGCAGTGCACACAAATTCTTACATGCTACATGATCAACTGTTTCTGATCCTTTCCACACCTTTTCTTTCACAATGCAATCGCATTACCAGTACTAAAGTTTATCTTTAATATTGATGGTAAAGTTAATATAAATTATAAGTGTTATGCAACAAGGGCACTGGAATGTTATATACTAGACAACTTAATCAACACTTCATCCCTATTTTGCCCTGGGTTATTTCAGCAGAAATGGGGGAGGGGAAAATGAATGGTATTATTATTGATATACTAATGTTCTTGGTATCATGGTCCTCTTTCACTAATTAACACATTATACTGTAATTACAATGTATACTATGTTTATGGAATAGATATGTACAGAACTAGCTCTGAGCCACAATCAGCAGTCTTTGACTCTGAGAACCAATGATAAATATACAAATAATTGACCCAGTGAACTTAAAATTTCATCAAAATACTGCTTTAGTTTTGATTAAGTACATGCACATGCCATTTTTGGTGTTATTCTTATATTTGAAAGTTTTTATATTTAAGGTCAATTATTGGGCATTTAAGAGAGACTTCTAGAGTCTTGATCTAACTCAATTGTCAAGTTTCACAAAAAGGGTGCTCTATAATGTAGAAGCTAGTTCAGTAACCAATATTGTAGGAGTCAAACCACAAGGTGTATAATCAGTTTGGTATTGTGAACTTAAAAGAGATTGATGCATAAGCCCAGGGCAAGAGTATTCAAATTACAAAGTGCCTTCTATGTAGTCAGCACTAGCATAAATGGATCAATGGATGGGGTACTACCGAATAGTTCACATCGCATAGCTCTTAATAGATGATTTTGCAAGGAGTAGTAGAATTATAAATTGGTATTCCCTTGAAGGAAAGGCACTTTAGTCAGTTTCTTTAGTGCTACAATTGCTCCTCATGGTTGAGATCTCTTAATCATGCAGAAATTGATATGGCCATGAACTGATTCATTTTTTGCTTTGATTGTATTTTCAATTTTACGACCAATCTCTTTTGCATTGGCCCAATAATTGCAACATTTTGAGCTCCTTTATACTTATACTTTGTTTCTATAAATAGATATGCAGCTCAGGTAAAGTTAATCATCAATCTTGACATAAATTTTCATTAATGGAGTTCTAGTTTCTTTATTCATCTTTTAGTTATTTCTTGTTATATTTCCCTTGTCTCTTTTTCTCTCACTCTCTTTCTCTCACTCTCCTCTCCTCTCCCTTTCTCTATCCTTTCCTCCTCTCTCTCCTCCCTCTCTTTCGCTCTCTCTTTCTCTCTCTCCTACTTACCATGTCTCTCTCCCTATCTCTCTTCCTCTCTCTCTCTATTTTCTCTCTACTCCCCCCCTCTCTCTCTCTCTCTCTCTCTCTCTCTCTCTCTGTTTTACTTACCATGTCTCTCTCCCTATCTCTTTTCCTCTCCCTCTATTTTCTCTCTACCCCCTCCTCTCTCTCTTTATTTTCTCTTTCTCCTCTCTGCTTGTCTCTCTCTCTCTCCCTTTCAGGGAGCTGACCCAAACAGTGAGAATGCTGATGGCATTCCCGTTCTAACAGTGGCTGTGCTCAACAAACACTTTGAGATTATACCAGCTCTCATCTACCAGGGTGCGGATGTGAACAAGAAAGTTGGACAGTAAGTCTTCACTGAACCTTCACTATCTTAACCCCTTTCTATACTGTGGATGCTAAATGCTGCTCAAGTATTTTAAATTTTGTACATTCTATACTATGAATTTCTAGTAATATTTTCTTGAAATGGAATATGAGTTGTGAAGTTCACCTAAAAGATATGCCATGCCAGATTTAACAGTGAAACCAACGAAAAACCTGGATGCTTCAGTGAATGCATCAGGGGCAGGGGAAGTACAATTCAAGCATCTAATCCCATCCTACCTGTCATGTGATTAGTCTTAATAACTTACGGCAGTAGGAGTACTGACTCAGTATAACCCTTTACCCCAGCCATCCCTTTAACAAAAAAATCAAATATGTACCCAACATGACACAAATGCTTAACGGGCTAGGCTTATTTATCAGCCTTCAGTTTGTTATTATATAATCTTTTGGCTTGGTTTACAGGAAAGGAAACACTGCCCTCCATGAAGCCGTTCAGCTTGGATACGATGGCAAGAAGGGCGTGGTCACTCTCCTTAACAACGGAGCCAGCGCTAAGTTGAAGAATAACCGTGTCGAGACACCTGCAGCAATGGCTACCAGGCTGGGCAATGAGAGTATCATCAATGTCTTCACCTCTACAGCAGGCCAGGGTATGCTAGACAGGATCAAGAAACAAGCCTTGGGAAAGACTAAGACTATTGGTGAAGATGATTTCTGAGCAACTCTTTGGAGAATGTGCTAATCTTGATTGGTCATGAAGATGATTAAAATGGTGGAAATGTGATTTACATTCCAATTTTCAAAAAATGAATACCTGAGTACAATATACTCTTGATTTTGATGTCTTTTGAACACATATCAAGAAGTCTCTTGATTTTAAACCATCTTAACCTCCCCCCATTCCATTTTCTACGGCTCTCTAGTACACTTTGACTACCGGTAATTGCACTTTCAAAGTGTTGGTAATCAAAGTATTTTTATCAATTAGAATTTTATACAATAATGAAATAACAAATGTCAAAGACGAGCTACAAAAACAGAACAAAAAATAAATAAAACACAACATGAAAACAAAAATCCAAAACACTACCTGTTATCAGATCTCAAGTCTTTCCTTGAAGATAAATGTCGTCACTGCTCATCACTGAAATCTGTCTTTACATTGATATGTTTAAAATCTGACAGCACTTCTGTCACATTGCCCATGATTCCCGTGGTTTGTGGCATACTTTACCGGCTTCCTTCAACCCCAAACACCATTTTGTAGATAGATAATCATAGATTAATACCCAGATTAATTAACATGTGTGTGATATGTCATGTAGGCTAGCTCTAGTGAATATTAACAACAGTGACCATTGGTTAGAAGTTGCAATTGCACCATACATTGTATGCATTGAACAAAGATTGGTGGTATTGGTTACCTCAAATTTCCAGGATGTACTATGTTGCACCGTCCAAAAATAATTCAAGCAATATGATGTGTTCATCAATTTATCTTAAATTGAAATGATGATATTGAATTGAAATCATTTGGATGATGGTTAGTTAAAGTCTTTACATCAAATGACTGTATTTTTAAGAATAATTTTATGCTGCAATTTGTAGAATTGTGTATTGATTGATGACTGTATTCAAGCTTGTGCATTTAACAGAACCTCTTAGAACTACTTGTACATATAATGAGATTTATATCAATTACTCTGTACTGTGAGCTTTAGTTTCTTCAGTTTTATAAGATCAGCAGTTGTGAACAAAAATGTTTAAAAAATAAAATATGTGAGGAATATTAAAGGATCTGAATGGAAATAGTTGTCAGAATTCATTTAAATCCAGATGATTTTTATAGACTGGAATTAGTCATTGGATTTGAAGTCCATTATTTTTCAGTATGGAAAATTACAGATATGAATTTCTTTCTGTTTTTAATGCAGATGAAAGTGTGCTATTATAAAGTAATATATTATGCTGCCTTGATTGGAGCTGTATGAAATATGAAAGGGAATCAATGGTTAATATGGCATCATGCTCTAATGAAATACTATCTTCTTATGTTTCTTCCATCACAAAGATGGCCTGTCCTTTGCTAAGATATCATACTTTACAGGAGCATAACATATAAATTGGCTGATTACTGATTAATTTGTCTTTAGACTACACATTGTTTATGGAAATTCATTTGGATTATCAAACAGTAAAGCTTTAGTAAAGATCTTTTCAAGAACCATGTGAAGACATAGAAGATTCTTATATTTACTACAGATCATATAAATGCATGAATTATACAGAACAATAGGGCATTGTTTCTTTAAATTCAATTCTAAAGAAATTGTAGTGACTACCGTACACTTGCAAAATGTGGAATGAGATAAACTATTTTCAAATATATGTGTGATATTTGTTTAAGAAACTGATAAATGTGAGATGGAAGTGTGCAGGTAGGAAATACATAGAGATAGGTTGTGGAAAGATCTATAAAGTACTTAAAAAAAATAAAATCTAAATATTCATGCAATAGTGTTATATGTGTAGATGGCAGCCTAAACTTACCACGTAAAATTTCTCATAATCTTGTGGGCTCTTTGCATTTCTGAGGTTGTGGCAAGTATGTTGCAGTATTCAAACATTTTTTTCATTATTTGCAAGATAAAACAGTTCTACTTGTTGATACAGGGTGTATTGAGTGGATTTTGTGATTTCTTGCTAGATAACTAACTCATAGTGCAAGTAGATGTTCTACAATGTTATTATATTGCTTTGTGTTGTATAATTTCTGAAAATCTAAACCTTGATGTATATAACGTTTGTATTGTAAATTATTGTGCAATTTACTATGGAATTAAGATGGCTGATGTAATTGATCTACGAATACTTTGGAAAGTCTTTTCTTGTGAAATTAAACAAAATTAACAGAATTGATAAAAGTCTTTTGATTCATGCTTATCTGTCTAAATTGTGTTAGGGATTGGGGGAAGGGTCTCCTTATATTAAAGCTCAATCCCTGTTCAAGGAAAGCAGTGTGTGTTTTTTTAGAGTGATAGTACAAAGGATATAATCTTACAAATATTTGTAGTGCTTTAAGCAAGAGGTGTGTTAAGTGTATATTATATGAGTTAACCCCAATTTGACTCTTATCCAGCAATGATACGGTAGAACCTTTTTATAGCAAAGTCATTGGGACCGATGAATCCTTATTTTATTGGGGCTAGAAAAGTAAAGAATATAAAGAAGTGGAACCAGCAAAGTTACCTTGTTAAAACGAGAGTTTGTTATAATTTTTTTTTTAAAACAAGGTTGCACTGTATATGAATTATTTATTTATTCATATTGCATAGGCATAGGTAAAATAATGAGTACACAACTTGTAAGATGTAAAAGTCCAGCACATACTGTGAGAGGTGTACCTTCTTTCATATTACATGTACTAGTGAAGGGAAGATCATGGTGTTCTGTTTCTCGAATCATCGCATCCCTTTAACCATTCCATGGTTCCTGCTGCCACACTGAACACATCATCTGCTCTGAGCCATACAGACATTAACCCATCACATCACATAGAGCTAACACCCTTCTGGCTCTCAGCAGAGGACATTTTGATCCGTCTCTAACATCTCTGTCAGGATGGAATATTTGAGACGAGTTTCTATGCAAGCCAGGCATGCAGAGTTATTAGGTCAGTGTTTATACCCTGCTTCCTATGTAGAATTTAAAGGGAGAATAAAAGGTTTGTAGTACGGCCCTGTTTCAAGAAATATGCTATCATTTGTGCCATGCTCATAGCCAATCATATTTCATGATTTCAGTAGCTTTTATCAATTATTACCCGTTATTCATAAGTTTTATGACAACAGAGGCAAGTATCTTGTTCGGCATATGAATTAGCCAGCATCGTGATTGCTCATAATGTTCTAGCATGTTTAATGATGGAACTCTGACCCCAAAAATGTTTAATTTTGTTTGGAAAAGAAATTGAAGAAAGGGATATCTCATTAGAATATGGTTATATAGAAGGGAGAATGATTTCACGAAAGGACACTCGTTGGTTTATTTTGACGACTCTTTTCTAGTATCAATGTTGTTCATGTATATTTAACAAATCTTTCATTTGATTATACGTAATCTATTGGCCCTCGTCAGACAAAATATACGAGTTTCTCCCCTAAATGTAGCTTAAAAGTTTAACTTCATAAAGAGCGTTGCCAATGTCGGAAACGGGTTATCCTAACTTTACACATCCATATTTCCAAACTTTGCCTTTAAACTTGGAAGAGGCATTTCTCGTTGCAGGCAATATTTGATTTGTGCCATGTGAAGACAGCGATATGTTTTCTCAACACGTTATGTTGCTTTAGAATAATGTTGACATCAGATTGAATTTAATGTTGACATCGATATGAACTGTACTTTGTGAGTGGAGCTGAAGGAAAGTGTTAGGGGAGGTTACAGAACATGATGCGTTTGATGGAAGGTGTGGAGGTGGTGATGTTTTTGTTTCTGATGATTACTGCGATTACTATCTTTAAAAAGTAATAAAGAGATTTAGATTAAAAAGAAAAAAGTCGGGTATGGGGAGAAATTCTTTTTTTTAGGAGCGTTCAAGAGGTAGACTCTCTTTACACATGCTGTTCATAATAGTTCCTCGGTATTTACTGGAACTGCAAATATTGACGAATCGAAAAAGTTGAACTAACAAATATGGTTTCTTGCGATCATATCTACAACGATGTAGTTGAGTATAGGCCTGATAACCTTTTATGAAATGGTCTTTGGATCATGCAGAAGAACTGCTTGTAGTCCTGGATCCCATCCTACCAAAACTTAAGATTAATCGCAAATCGGCTTGAGTTCAATCGCCATTCCTACCGTGAGAAAAGGCGATTGAAATTCTAGTGATTGATAGGAGGACTTCAGATTTATTCGAATCGATTAGTTCATGAAACTGGACTCAGATGTGTAATATTTCTTTAAATTTTCATTCATTGTTTCACTTCATTGACTGAAATTCGTAATAAAATCTTTTTATTCTACTTTTTAGTCCTATTAACTTAATTGCTCTACTCTTGTCAATATTTCATGAGTATTATTGGACTTCCTCCCACCCCCCCCCCCCCCCACCCCCACCCATTTGCATTCTTTCCAGTTTGTACTTTCAATCTTGCAACCATCCAAGGACGTTAGCTGGTAGGACACCTGCAGTCATCGTAAGAGGTGGGGTTGTGGTGAACTTTTTGCGATCCCGTGGTTGAAAGAGAAGAGGCATTTAGGTATGCCGGTAAAAAGCACTGTCCACACTGACCCATCCACGCACCATCACAATAAACCTTGATGGATGAAACCTCTCCACTTCGACATGCAGTGGACAGTCACGTTCTCCGGCATGTCTTTCGAAGAAGCTCTTCATGTGGACTGTGGTTTACCGGTCGTGCGCAACTAAAGGAACCAATGAAATACCGGCAATGCAAACGAGGCTTTTAGCCTTCTACCCACCGGCATCGTGTAGCCAACATGTATCCATTTTCGCCACTGCGATTTGGGCTTGTGTTTCAATTCCTAACGGACCGACAGAGAGAAACGAACTTGGGATTGAATTCCGCTCGGGTCAATTGTTGCTTGAAACGCAAGGGATATTATTAGCCCTTGATACGTTCCTCAAGCCACGTTTTTTCCCACTGTAGGGTAGTCGTCCATTTTGTGCCCCCTTTTCACAACTTTTTCTTTTCTTCTCCTTCTTCAGTCCTTTTGATGCGGAGAGATTGTGATATTAAGAGCCATATGAAAATTCATATTTCATGTGTATATTCTTGAAAGGAGTAGATAAATAGCAAGGATAAAGGGAGAGTGTGGATATAGAGGGGGAGAACAGGATAGTAAGAAGAGAGGTTGAGAGAAGAGAATAAAGGGAGGTAATGATGGGGAAGAAATGTTGCAGATTTTGTTTTACTTCGTTAGAATGTAATTCTTTTATCGCTATTGATGATGCAAGGCGGTGTGTAGGCCTACTAAATTAAATCAATGACTGAAGAAGTCTTTTCTAATTTCTTCCTAATATAGTAATAATCTTCTACGGTCACGAAACAGATGCAAAGAGAGAGCAGTACATATTGAACTTTTTATGGAGTGTGATAATTGAAAAGGTGGTAAAAGAGATGCCGTGCTCGGACTGCGGAGGGTTTTTCCATCTTTGTGTTTTGCTATCGTCACTATACCAACAAAACGCAGTCCCGTTGAGACCCGCCCCCTTAAAAAGAACGAGAAGTTGAGGTAGAGAAATCGTAAAATGTTCCAGAATTAACTAGGGACTGTGTATTCATATAGCTACCATTATCCCTTCTCAAAATTCATTAGGGATTCGACCAAAATCTCTCTCTCTCTCTCCTTCTTCTCCCTCATTCTTTCTCTTAATTTCTCACTCGCTTTTTCTCTATGTGGTTTTCCCGCGCCTTCCACCCCTCTCCCTATATACACTCTGCTTGAAAAGCATAAAGCAGCTCAAAGTTCGAACACTTTTTTCACGCACGAAACAGTTTAAGAGACGTATTTGGGACTGAATCGTAAACGGGAAAAATGTTCATATCCTGTGCATGCTTCAGAGATCTGGAAATGTACCATGTTGTGTTGAATTTACAGCTCATCCTATATTTAAAAAATAATCTCCAGTATTTTTTTTTTTTTTAAGTGAAAATGTGGAGTTGAGTAATGGTCCCTTCTCAATACCTACCATCTGAGTTTAGCTGATGTTATTCACCGCTATGACGTATCGAGTAAAGCCTAAAACCATGGAATGTATACCACTTCAATGCTACACTGTCAAAGATGTGATCTTAGCATCCGTGTTTTGTTGATGACTGAAGCACGATACAGGTGCGCTGTTGGATCAAGGAGGATTAGGCTCCAAGCCTTACAAAACACCAGACCATCTCAGGTAAGACGTGCCGAAAAGGCGGGAAATCGGGAATGCATAAACATCAAAGAGATTACCGTCTGCTCTGTGTATTCGCTTTCTCTGTATCCATTACACAACTTATTACTTTACAGATTCATTTCATTTCTATGTTCATATTTCTATATGACATTTCATTTAGAGAAGCTATTTATTTTTATGATAATTTTCCTTTGGGACGACTTCTTATAATTCAAGTCCATTCTGCTTTTCAATAAAGCTTTTGACTATACACCTGTTAACTATTGACTATTATATTTCAATGAATGCATGTTCTCCAGAACACTTGTTACTCTCTGTTAACAATTTAATTCACCCGCTGTGCATATGGCATCTTTAAGGATGGAATCGATAATGTCTGACAAGCTTCGAGTTGTCAAAGAGAAACGATAGTTCAAGGAGTATGATGAAATCTTGTCTATTAATCGTTATTAGAACTAAATCTGTTTTAAACACTTTTCTTTCTAAAGACAAAGACATTATTATGATTTCAAAGCAATACAATATTATGTAGGTGTGTATCAGGACTGGTGTGTATTCCCGTGTGTATTTCGTTTTCCTCTAAGCATGAAAAAGGTCTGCTTTTAAATCTTGATTCGTAACTTTGAAAGAACGCTTCCTAAAAGTGAAAGTAGAGCATCATGTAACTGGTGTAATAAATAAAACAAAACCAACCATTGCTAACTTCGGAGAAATGCGTTAAAAGGAAGCAATTTATCCCAAACCGAACCAATTTGCTAAAGTAGCTTTCCCGTGAATGTCTTCCATTTTGACCACGAGGCACGATGTATGGAAGTGAACGCGTCAATATAAATTCGAGTGGTAGAAGATAGTTAGTGAAGCTCTTCAGGGTGATTCTTCTGAAGGTACCGCCTGGGTCATAACAGCTCTTGGAAATCACTTGAACGGTTTTTATAAGCCGCCCGACTGAATTGCAGGGGGCACTTGAGACAAGTGAAGCGAGAGGGATGACAGGGAACTTCGTCGTACCGCGAAAGGGGAGCATCTCTGTGAAGAATTTGGTATACTGATAGATACACATGCACATCGTATTGTAGTAATATCTAACGGAGCGATAAAAACATACATCCAAGTCTATTGATGATATGGTGTGATATGTTGTGGAATGTAAGGGACAGAGTGAAATGAAGCCATTTTAAAATCTCTATAACCCTCAGAAGAAACCACACTTTTGAAAAATCGAGGTAAGACCTACACATAATTCGCATTTTGTATGTAACTTAACTGTATGTTATTGGTTGTGGTCAAGAAACCTGGCACATTGTATAATAATTATCCAAAATAATATTTTTGTCATGTCTTTGACTTCTCTTTTTATCATCTCGGTCCATGCCATTTTTCTTTCTTTCTTCTGAATTTAACTTGTCATGTAACCAACATCCAATTTCCTTTGGTGTACTATGTAACTTCTTTGGCGTTCGATCATCGTACGTATGAATTATTATAACATGATTGTTTTGAAATAATTCGTGGGTTGCTTTCATTTCGTCATGTTATTTACATTTTAGAATTATTGTATAACCCTTTTGTCTTATGTAATCACACAAACTACATGATCATTAAGACCGAGATATTTTTCTTTTAAAATAACTTTTTACTGCTGAATGAAAGAGAACATTCTCAATGAGTATTCCCATCCAAGATGTTCATGTTCTCATCGTTTTCTCCCAGATTCATAACATTATATCGTGCAATTTATGAAAGTATTTGCAGTGAGTTCATATTTTATTGCAAATGACAAGGTGATCTATAAGAGAAAATCATTCATTGTGAATGATTGAATTAAAAATTTACAATTTTCCGAATAAAAATAATTTGATCTTAATCATTTAAATTTCTGTAGTTTAAGCATCTCATTACTTGGTACATGTAGATAGTGTTACTCTGATTTTTTCCCAAAGATTATGATATCATAATCTTGGATATGTATATGCATGTGCCTTAAGTTAATTGAAGTTCTTCGTTATTTAGATACTTGCTCATGCAGACAACCACCCCCCCCCCCCCCAATACAACAAAAAGATGAAGCTACGAGTGTGACCCTTTCCAGTCCTATCAGCAAGTTTTATACTGACCAGTCGTTCCTTGGTGGTTTCTTTTCTTTAACTTTCTCGAAGAAGTGTCAAGTGTTAATACTGGCGGTCATAGTATAGGTGAAGTGATCGCAAAACAATCATACACCTTTTTACCCCAGTCGCACCGACGAAACCGACACCAGACCGTCGACGATCGAACAAAAAATTACATTATCACGAATGGCCAAGAGTCGTTCAGTTTGGGGTCGGTCCGAAGATGGTAGTGGCAGTTTGATAGATAAGTCACATAGTCACACTAACGAGACCGACAGATATATCTTACAAAATTAAGATTACAAAAAAAAATTATAACAATTTTCCCGATTTACTCGATCGGTTTGGAGTCGATTTGTTGGCGGTGTGGCTAGGGTACCATTTTTTTCTCGATAAAGACAGTGTCAAGGGTCTTTCCTATAATATATAGCGGTCAACTTATGAAGGAGACCGTAGAGCAATGACACACCTTCAAACTGTAGTCATTCCGTACCTATAATTCTATTCCATTCATTGTAACGTACGCGTGATACCATCAAGACTTGTGAAGAAGGTTGATGACCTCAAAGTGTATACGTGTTGTCACAGTAGGGGTTAGGGCAGGTATTCACATTCCTAACTAAATCCCAAGAAAATATAGGTGAGAACTTATTCAAATGTGTACCATATAGGTGCTCAACGGAAAGAGAAAAGCATCGACAAAATTCAGAAATTCACAGGTAATTATATTTGAATTCTTCATTAGTTCTGTCGTTTTGTTAAACATTAAATGTGTTTAAAATCATCCTCTACATGAGGCTAAGTGTTAAGATGTTTTGAAAATGAAAATGTTATCGTGCAATTCGTGCTAAGCTGATTTTATATATTTTTGCCTCAGTTCGCTTGGTAAAAAGGGTGTAGAATGCAGCGTGAAATTACCTTGAATTGTCCAATATTGTATAGAAATATTTATTTGCGTTGTTTATCGAGGTTATTTCACAGCTTCCAGCGCTTCGTACCATGTTGTATTACTTGTTTATGTTGTCTTTAAATTATTAGGCAACTTTGATGAGAAAATCGGCGCAGAGCTCGTAATGCTCTTTCAAGTAGTTTATGCTCTATATTATGTCTGACGAGAGGTGAATGACACAGCCGTTGAAGCTCTTTGTGTTCTTGGCGAAAACAACAACGTACTCTGAAACGTATCTCCGACTCATTAATATAATCTGGTATTAGTCTCCTGATGGACTAACGGCAATCCCTGAAATAAATCTAAATAACTGTATTTTAACGCCAATTCTTCTTTCATAGCGGTGCTGACAAGGAAAGCGAGGCATGCAAGCTAGATAGATAGATTGGTCGGCGCACAAAGCGAAACCCTGATGACTGTCGACCAGCTTTTAGATGTGCCGCTTTCACAGACAATAATGCGAGAATCCATGTTGATGGATATATCTGCGGTGTCGCCAAAGAAGGAGGATTTAAAAGGATAGGCTTATCATGTAATAAAGTGCGACATAAATTGGGTTGTTATATTAAGTATAAAACTTGAAAAGAATGAAAGATGTATGGATACTACAAAGAGATGAAAATGGGGAGTGGTACAGCAGTATCATTGACTCCCTTTCTTCTTTCGTTTTCTTATTGAAAATAATCTACACACTGTAATGCAATTCATGGATATTACTATTGTATGTATTATATGCTCTGATCTCTATATTGTCATGTGTTCATCTGCACGAGAATCGCTGTAATATTTGTAGTAGAATAACGATCAAAGTTGTATAAAAGATGTGTTTGATGTCCAAATGGATTAGTGTAAGACCCCAATTATGATTGGAAGGAGAAGAAGAAAAAAATTGCCATTTTTTTGCTTGCTGACCACAAAATGATGTGGTTTTATAATGGAGTTTTAATGCTACATGCAAGGATGGTCTGTCGTCTGAAGTCACAGTGACATGCCCAAGAATTATCTCTGTCAAAAAACCTACTTCTGCATGGAATTGATCAAGAACGATGATGGTTGGTCAGAATAATAATACTTCGTCAAAACGGGCAACGTTGTCTACAATCTTTAAAACTTCAACAATAGATTTCGTACCAGCTACACTACTTTCCAGGCGCGGATCTACGGGGGGGGGGTGGGGTTTAGGGGGTTTAAACCCCCCCCCCCCCCTTGGGCGGCCCCCCCCCCCAAAAAAAAGGGGAAAAAAAGAAAAAAGAAAGAAAAAAGAACGCACGCTGGAGAGAAACCCTTTCAAGTGCAAATATTGTGAGAAGATATTCAACTCATCTGGTAACTTAACCAAACACATGATAACTCTGGATATAACTGTGTATTAAACTGTTACTTGATTTAAAAAGACGTTATCATGCACTGCTTTTTATGGTCTCCATTGTGTTAATAGATGCCAGGAAAACATCACTTACGGGGTTCAAATAAACACCCCCGAAAAAATCGGCTCGCCGCTTCGCGGCTCGTGGACGATGCTCTGCATCGTCATTATTTTGGTCAAACCCCCCCCCCCTTAGCAAAAAGCTAGATCCGCCCCTGCTTTCACTTTCTTTGATTTGTATCGGCAGGAATGGAATTATGATTGGAAACATGTGATTTACAATTTCGTAAAAGTTGAAATGTCATAGAGATTGGCCTATACGAGTTGATATGAACTTCAAAAATAAAATAGGGAGCTATAAGATCTGAGGTAGAAGCTATTAGAAGTGAGAGGGGCATTCACGGGTCAGAGGAGGTTTAGAGTGCTAAGGCAATGGGGATCAACATGGTAAATCCTGGCGCACCTGCATGGCTTTGAGTCGGGGCATGTGCGAGTCATTAACACCTCTCTGTTATACCCTTACATGCTTTACCCACAATAACCCCTTGACAATCCCTGCGGTTACCCTAAAGATCTAGCTGGACCTTGACTTCTAGCAGTTACACCATTAACAATGGCGTATACAGAAACTTATTATTAGGGCGGGGGAGGGGGATTCACTCCGAATGTGTGTGTCTGTTTGTATGGGTTGGGGGGGGGGGGGGTGTAAGTAGTGTTTGTAGACTTTCGTTGCAGTCATTTCATTCAACACGCTGTTGTATTTTCCTGTCATTGGCAAAATTGGACATTCATAGCACAGTAATATTTTGCACGACGAGAATATTAAGCGTGCAAAATGGAAGGCGCCAGAAATCTTGTTTGAGAATTCATACTAATATGGCAACATTATAATCGTAACGTACAGAGAGATAGCAATCCATGATTCAGGAGCTGGTCCATGGGGTTGTAACAAATTTAAAAATGTCAGAGGGGCACCACCAGAACGGAGGAGTTGGTGTTGGGTGGGGGGGGGGGGGCTGTCAGGGGAGTGCACTGTTGACGCGCGGCTTTAATCCGTAAGGTAAAGTTGACGTTTAGTTCTTGCCGCGGCGTACGCCAGAGCGGTGCCCAGCGAGCTCCCACGAGCACCTCACTGCTTTCTTCTCCTCGTAGCAGAGGCAATTAGTCAGTGTGATTGGACGGTCTTGGTCGCTCCTCAGTCTATTGAGGGACAACCCCCACACGGACACAAAAGTAAACGAGAAAGGGGCATAAGCAAAGAGAGGAATACTAGATGGAATAGTTCGTGGTATCGAGTACTGTACGAGGGAGATTTTCCTTTCGAGAACGGGTTTAACATCGTTTGTGACCTTTTTTTTTCTAGCATGCTTTGAATTTTAGCCATCATCTATATTGTTCTGTGCTTCATCAGTTTCTGTATTCGTCGATTTCTAGGAATCATCTTTCACAACACCTCCGAAGGATTCATGTATCTTATATTCTACAGGTAAGTTTGTGATACGTGACGCCGAAATCTTACAATGTCCATGTAATGAATATAAAATGTGTGAACAAGTTGCTTGTGCCTCAGGCTTGTGGCGCCTTTTCGTGACGATTTCTTCGGCTCGACTTACAAACGTCAAGGAAAGAATAATCCTATTAGAGTTCGTCAATAAGGATTTGGAACTTGTTCCAAATGCTGATTGTTGAATCTCCGTTACCGATTCATGAAGTGTTTGAATGATGGTATACTGTCAGCTTCTTTGCATCCCTGGTCTTGCTCGCCTCGGTACTGTGAGCAAACCAATAATTTGAAACAGAACTGTCGACCCAGCCCAGCCCAGCGCTCCATCTGATCATGCAGCTTGCTGTGGTCCTACCGCATCCATCGTCGATCAGACACACTTGAGAATCATATGGAATGAGAAAATAACTTACCTTCATCACCATCACGCTTCACGGTGCAGCTCTGCGGCTAGATAACATGTCTGGAGTCGCCAAATATATGGATTAAAATGCTGTTGACTTGCCATCAGCAAGTCAAAGTTTTATATTGACATGAAATCGGAGCGAAGCTGTCCCTTCAGGTTTGAAATCACTGATAGTCAATCTGTTTCGGTTGAGCTAGATGGATCTACACAGGTATGTCAAGTTCACTATAGTTCTCCAATATTCACTCATCATGTCATGATGTCCATAGTGAAAGTTATTTTGGTGCGATGAACGTAGTGGACAATACTTCGGAATCGCGAAGCGTTCAGATTTTTATCTGGCAAAAAAAAAATACACGAAATACAGAGTATGTTAAAGGTAAATGTAGGACTGTAGCGTTTTATTTTAGGATCCGAACGTTAGGAGGAAAGAAAACAAATCATAACTATTTGCTCATTAAGTCCTTTATTATGCTTTTGTCTGAGTCACGTATACCTTTTACCATCAGGCATAAAATTAATTTCCCAAATCTAAAGCATAAATATTTTCTTTCAAAATTGAAACTTGGGTTCTTCGCTCGGCGCTTCTTCATAACAAGTTGTTAAATTTTGTTGACTCCGTCCATTGAGGAACGTGTTCCTTTGAGTTTTAATGAAGCTTAACTCTGCAAGAGACGTGTTAATCCATCTCTAACAGAGCTTCTAATCCCATATCTATTACACTTAGAGGTTATTGAATCCTTGGAGTTGCAAGAGAACTTGTGTTGGCTTCTGTTCTCGTTTTCTAAAGAAGGACGGTGCCCGCCGTTTGATGTACGAACTTTCATTTCATAAGGAATGTCGGCTGGCTTGACTTTCACCAAATGCAGGATTTAAACCTTTTTTTAGAAGAAACCAACACAAAATATCAACGAGATGGGGAAGGGAGAAACTGGCCTTCCAATGTGACCCTATATGCAAGATATAGTCAGCCTATCTATCACGCTCTCGAGTCGACGTCACCCAATGAATAACAATGCCTCAATTTTATTGATATATTAATTAATTAATTATTTATTTATTTATTCATCTATTGATTTAGTGTTTATCTAAATATTTGTTTATGTTAATTGTAGATGAACTTCTCCTGACCAGTAAAAAGAAATAGTGATATAAAGATATAGAAGATAATTTTATTCTATGACACTTGTTTATTTGTGAAATTGAACGTACAAATTGGGCCTATATAAAACTGATATTCAATGTTTGCCATAAATATACCGTCATTATTTTTATCTGGCTTGCAATGACTTATTTCGATTTTTCAAAAAAATGTGATGGATGTTTAGATAAAAGGCATAGTATTTTTAGAATACGTGAAATTTGAAATTTGAAAAAATAAACATACTAACGACAGGAGAGGAGTTTCTTTAAAAGGATATTAAATGCAGACGTTCTAACTAAAGGCACCTTTCCCGCGGGGCCAGATGATGAAAAAACCACCCTTTAGTTAATTTTGTAAAGGTCTTATTGGCTAATGAAAGCTTAAGATACCTCGCAGTATTTCTCTTAAAGCTGTAGTGATCATTGATAGCTTTCAAGAAGTGTGAATAATATCTCAATGAATTTTTTTTCTGCTAAGAAAATATTTGGGACCATCAAATCGCTTATATGTTTTTAATAATTGAACATTCATGCACATTCTGATCATGATGACAGCGTCTCCACTAGATGTTGCAAATATTACATTTGAATTAAAGATGACAACTCCAGTTTGATATACATGGATGTTCTAGCTGTCCTAGTTAACTCGTCTGTTTGTATAGGTTATAGGCCTAGAAAGGAACAAAGCCCTTTTAGAGAATGGTCTGTCAGAAACAGAAGAAAACACACAAAGAACAATAGGGGTAATCACAATTGCTTGTGATCGGGGTTTTATAAAGAACTGTGGTAAAAACGAGTACAATAGAACGGTCAATATCAGGTAGCTGTGTAAATCGACCGTCGTCTGTATAGATATCGCCTGCCTTAACGCCTCTTTCTAGAGACATGCTAGAAACGTTATATTCCATGGACCAACATTCACCAAATTGACACAAAGCAAAGGCTACCTTTTCTGATATGTAGCAATGCTATAATGGTCCCGATCATCTATGGCAGATGAAAGCTCGAAGCACCATTCATTGACACTGCATGCGTGATGTTTCACAAATATATACTTTCAGTGCATCATTAGAGTTTATTGATAATTCAACGATAAAGAAAGAACATCGACATCGGCAGCAGAAAATACAAAATAAAAGCATGGACCCTACTATCAGTAATACAGATTACGAAAACATCTGATGTAGGGACTATTATTGGATAAATGAGAAGTTGAGCCTCTGTTAGCATTCGATTACCTAATCCATGTGTTTCACGTTGGGTATAATGTTCACATTAGATGGTTATAAGAAGGATGAGTATATCGGGCAGTAGTGGCTTCTCTCTATAACAATAAGAAGCCACTTCCTAATCGTCCCCGCAAGAATGGTCACACCCGAAGGAAGCAGAACTGGGTAGTTACCAGAAATTGGTCTAACCAATGTTAGCCAGTGTTTGATAATGATAGCCAGAATGAAACATAAATGATCGCACAGTCTGTGTATAATATAATTATGATCTCGATTGAGGGAGCTTTAAGTAAGGAATTACTATTGGCTTCGTTCTGAATCGTTTAAACGAAAACTGTCTTTTCAACTATGATCATTATTATGACAACATCACGTTTATCAGATGGTAAAGAAAGATCTAAGGAGCTGATGAATCGTTTTAATATGAGTTAAAGAAAGGGAAATAGTAGACGGAGGGTGAGGATGAGAAAAGTTAGAGATGAATCACAAGCAGTATGACCATGGTACTCAATGTAATATCCTTTGTAAATCTCTAGAGCTTTGGGTCTCTTTTTTCTAGGTAGGCATCGCGGCTATCCCGTTGAGCCTTTTTACTTTCTGATTCAACCCCAAAGAAAGACGCCAACACCTCGAAAAACTCGGGCTGTTGTCACAAGTTGTTCCTATTATAGGATTTGGAGAAGAGGACAAAGCACAAGTGTGAACCCTCAAAAGTCGAAGCAGCTAGCAAGTTAGATGGTCCGTTGAATCAGGACAATACTGCTACAATCTGCAGCTAACAAGCGACCCGCCCGCCTCCACAATGCATACACAATCATTCCCTAAAAAAGAAAAAGTCTTCAATTCAGCGCCTTTTCTTTTCTACACTTCTTTCCAGCACATCCTCGTAGAAGTTTTCCTGTCCGAATTTAAACACATGACGGCTTAAGATTTGTTCTTTTCTTTTCCCTTTCTTTACAAGGATTTTTCTTGTGCAAACGCTACCAGGCACGACTAATTTCTGCTTTTCAAAGCGCTTGGATTATGAAGCTGTCACAACATTTGATGCTTATTATCAAAGGGAGTGCACCGCAGGCACAAGAACGCAAAAGGACCATGTCATGCTGAAAATATTCCAGAAAGAGAAGTTGGTCTGAACTTGGCATTTTCTTTCCTCTCCTTCTCAAATCGAATCACAACTTTACTAGAGAATACATGTTGGTCTTGTTTACACCTGGTAATCGCGATGCACTGTTCCACTCAAACACCAATTCGTGCATGTGAACCTATAGTGTAAGGTGTTTGGAGAATGCGAAAATAATTAATTTGATTTGGAAGTATTTCGTAAAGAGTGCCCAGCTTACTGTCTTGTTTTGCTATCAGGGCAATCCCACATGGAAAAACACAATTTTTAGCTGTTACTTTTGTCTTAGACGGAATGGATTTCTAACAAGTTACATTTAATTTATTGTACCTCACAATCTCTTAGAGGGCAACAAAACTGTTCTTAAATTATCAAAAACCTGTAAAGACCTTTCATTGGATAAAACGGTATTCTTTTTCTTTCTTTTTAGATATCAGGATATTGTTTTTAGGAGTGAAAGGGGCTGGGGTTGGGTAAGGTGCAAGGCCGAAACATGCCGAATTCTCTGTGAATTTCTTTTATGGATATCACTTGATGTTCGATGATTCTAAGTGCAAAAATGCTTTTAAAACCATTTTGGGGTATAAGAGGAAACAGAGCACTTGTCTTATCCATTCCATGAAAACGTTTATAACAAAAAATAAAATAAAAAGTAAAAACAACCATAAAGAATGTAATTCCGTTACAGTCGCCTCTCGCCGTTGTTATATTGCCGTCAGTTTTGTGAAGTCGGTCAATTCTTAAATGGAATTCTTAAAAGGAAAAAAACAAAATCGATTTTGAGGTTGCAGCACTGTAAAAAAATGCATTTATCCCTGATGTAAAAAGTTCCACAAATCAAACTGTAACACTGCAAACGGGTTTATCACGAGGGAACAATCACCGGAAATAAAAACGTGCATTTAATTTAGGGCAACTGGGCGTAGCCACAGTGACCCTTCTTCCCGCTGTGCGAGAACCATATGGATTAAACTAACTCAACAAGAAACTGTTGCAATATATTCCCTGCGTATTATTGCTACCACCTGTTACCTGATTAGTTGAACAACTATAATTCAAAATCAAAAGGGCTTGGCAATAGAATGAGTGTGAATTAAACAATAATTGAAACTCAGCATGTACTAAGTGTGATTATAAAACGGTTTTAGTAGGCCCTGTGTAAATGTAAACCATACGTTTAAACATGTTTTCGACTATCAAATTATATTTCGTTCTTCAACAATCACACATAATCTATTTACCTACCATTTAAGGATCTTTTTGGCATTTTCCTCAAACCCTGAAACAGTCATTACATGTACAACAGTCCTGCTTATCATGAACTTATGGGACAGTGTTTTGGGAATGAATTTCCACGTACACTTGCTCAATTTCCAAGGCATTTCCCATTCTTATTAGTTTATGACCTTCCAAACTTTGAACTCATTTAGCCCCACTAACACCCAATCCATCAAAATATTTATATATTGCCGATTTTCATATTCAAAATAAAGTTAACTATAGAGATGATGGGGATGGGGCGATATGAGACAGATTATGAGAATATCTTACAATAATTGATTTTCACGACATTTGCATAAGATAAATGTTGTTTTGTGAGTAGATATCAATGTATAATGTCTAGACTTTTATTTGTCCCTTTCTAGACATGCCCTGTATTTCTCCAGTAAAAATAGATCAAAGCATTGTGCCTTTTCCAAGTAATTCATTTATAAACGACTTTTGTGTGAAAAAATTGACAAGACAGACGTAATATAAACATGATAAATGCGATAAAAAGTAGGTCCACAGATCAACCCTGACTTTCTTTCATTATTCAAACAAATTTGACGGGAAGTTTATCATTCCTATTCATAGTGTCATCAGAAGTGATTTTTTTTTTTATAAGGT